>SCDY01001785.1:0-22670 GCA_004143825.1 Drosophila micromelanica
TATATATATATATATATATATATATATATATATATATATATATATATATATATATATATATATATATATGTGTGTGTGTGTACCTATGTGGCACCTGTGTGTTCCTTTTGGTTTGTTCCTGTCAATTATGTGTCATTATGCGCCTTTGTTTATTGTGCATTTAGTCCTTTTTAATTGCATTTAATAGTCGCTTGTCAGCATTTTCAATTTTCTTCTCGCTGCTCGCTTCTCTCTTCTTGAGTGCTTCGGGCTCTGATTATTAATTTAGTCATTAATGAGTTTGCGACAGCTGATTAACACAGCTGATAAGGCCGATAGTGATTGCAAGAAATGCCAACAATCGAGGGCAGTTTATTAAGTTGTCATATTTGGTGGGTTCATGAAAAGTATATATTGTTTTATATATTCTGTCAATCGTAAATTAAATCAATCAAGTCCTGTACAACATTTCCAATAGCCTGATTACTTGAGCCTGCGCTGAAATTGATTGAAAGCTGCTTTCAAATTGAAAATTGGCGCAGTCTGCGGTGTTTGCGTTTTGCGGTTAACAATTTTGCAAAATATAATTTTGGCGCCATTTTCCATGTTAATTTCCCGCCAAATAAATATTTTCGATACTTATGTGAGCTAAAACTTGTATATTTATTTTGTGCTAATATGCATTGGGATTAGGATTTCTTTTTGTTTTGATATTCATATTAAATTTTTCTTTGTTTTTATTTTTTTTGCTGTAGGAATTATTAAAACGTTACAAATAAGAGCTATGCACATTAAAATCTATTTATTTATTTTCTTTCTTTTTTTGGGGGGGTTTTTTAGAGTTGGATTTGGAGACCTCTTTTGTTCACTGGTTCTTGGCTATACAACGATAAATTCACTAAACTAAAACACTGATGATAATACCGAACTAAACATACGATTAATGTACTTATATATATATATATATAGTATATATCAATTAATCTCTGTGGATTTTGATTGGATTTTTGTGGATACTCGAGTTTAACTTATGCCGGCTCCTTGAAGTGTGTAGGAATGCAGGAGCCGCTGCTAATAATTGCGCCCGTGCCTGGCTAGATTATGGAGACCAGGCCCTTGTTCAGATTATCGAGATGCTCCTTGGCCTTGATGCGCAGCGTCGCAATTGAGTTGCTGCGCATGTCCACCGACGGCGCCGCAGCGGCCGAGGGGGGCGTGGACGCGGCAGACGAGCGCTTCATGGGCAGCGAACAGGGCGGCGGGGGACTCTCCCGGCCGACGTCGAGCAGCTCGTTGGTGCACCTCTCCAGGCCGGCGGCGCCGTTGCTGCTGCCGCCGTCGGCGTCGCTGCAGTCGCGCGGATCGCCATTGGAGTCGGCATTGGAAATGCTGAGGTTCTGCGGTGACATGCACACATCCGGGCCGCTGCACTCCAGCGACGAGGACGAGGACGAGGTGGTCGAGCACGCGGTGGTCGTTGCGGTCGTCGTTGCGCCCGGCGGCAGCGGCGTCAGGCCGGCCACGGCGCCGTGGTGCGGCGACAGCGAAGTCGCGTGCGGCGACATGCGTGACAGGTGCGGCGACAGATGGGACAGCGGCACCACATGATGGCCGCCATGCGAATGGGGATGCGGCGGCGGCGGCGGCGGTGGCGGCCCGGTGGGTGGCGGCGGCAGCTGACCGCTGTGCGGCCCGTGCGGCGGCGGCGGACCATGATGATGGCCCATGGCGGCCAGACTGCTCATCGTCAGATTGCCGGGCGCCAGGCTCAGCGGCGGCGTCAGATAGCTCGGATAAACGGTTTGCGGATGCGACAGAAAACCTGGAAACAGAATCCAAAAAGTTAAGTTGAGTTCATCCAGTGACATTCAAGACTTTTACCTGGCAACGCGCTCAGCAGCGGCGGCGACAGCCACGGATCGACGGGCAGACCGGACGCGCCGCAGCCCAAGCGATGCGGCAGCTGCGTAAAGTGCGTCAGGCCGAGACGCAGACTCTCCGATTTCTCCTGGCGACGCCACTTGGCGCGTCGGTTCTGGAACCAGACCTAAGAATTGAAAGAAAAGAAAGAAGTGTCAGTCAATTAAGGAAAAAAGCGCAAAGCGCGCAAAAGCAATTAAACGCAGCAATTCGGTTGAGAAGATGCGCTAATTTAATCAGGCGCATTATGCGAGTGTCTAAACAGACAACAACAACAACAACAACAACATGAAGGTCATCAAACATAATTGGAAAACTGAATGAGCTTAATTACGCGTCCATGACAAGCAGAAGCACGGAGTTGGGGATGAGCGCAGTTTCCACTCTCGGCAAGTCGAGCAAAAAAACAAAATGGCCGCCCAGCCAAAAATTGTTAATGAAAGCAGCCGCACACAAAGCCAGAGCGAGACAGCGCCACAGAGTGAGAGCACAAGAAAAGGGCGCCCAAAAAACAGACAGACAAACAGACAGTTGGATAAACAAAATGGCGTAAGAGCAACAACAACAACAACAGCAGCAGCGACGATTGACGTGGCCAAAGCTGTTAAGCGCCAAATGCTGTAGAAATAAAATTCAATTAGTGCCCTTGGCTCTAATTAGAATTATCGTTACAATGTGTGCGTGCGTGCGTGCGTCTGTCTGTGTGTGTGTGTGTGTGCGTGTGCAAAGCTTTTGAGCAGCAGCAGCTCTGCCAACCAGCGCGCAGGCAAAGAAGCGTCTGACTAATTAACGGCAAGGCCCAAAGAGAGCAAAATGAGAGAGGCCAAAAGAGAGAGGGTAAAGAGAGAGCGCGTGCGAGCGAGTGGGTAAATGCTGTGAGTGCGAGCGAGTGGGCGAACGGTTGGCATATTTTGGATTTCCGTTGTGCCGCCGGTGCCGCTGCTGCTGCGCTCAAAGTAATTAAATGCAATTTGCGCAAATTAATAAGAAATTATTTCTGATGGAAATTTCATTACCATTATGTCGTTGCCGTTGTTGTTGTTGTTCTTGCTGTTGTTGTTGCTGTGACTGTTTTTAGTCGTGCTCAGAGCTCGGAGCTGCCACAAAATACATAAACAAGCAGCTGTGTTTCTGTCTGTGTGTGTGTGTGTGTGTGTGTGTGTGTGTGTGTGTGTGTGTGTGTACTCTGTGTGGCGCTTTGGTTGCTGTTGCGGCTGTTTAATTAAACATAATGGCGCGTAAAATTATTTTCGTTGTCAATTTGGCGCACAGGCAGAAACTGATTTGCATTACAAATTTGCAGAGCGTGCAGCGGCAGCCGCCGTCTGTCTGTCTGTCTATCCGTCTGAACCCAACGCAGACTGCGGCAAATGCAAACAGAAAGTGAAAATTTGTTATGTTTCTCTATGAGTAAATCAACGTTGGCAAGTAATTAAGGCTGATAAGTGGTTGAGTCAGTTGATTAACTGTCTATTAGACTTTGTGAGTTTTTTCTTTTCCATATCTTTGATATTTTATTAACTAGAAACAAGAATGCTATTATGCCAACTTAAGACATTACATCAAAATGTATAAAAAATATTTGTGACTATTTAATGATGTAAAACTAGGTAACAAAATAAGTTTAAATAAAATTTACAAATTTTTTACAAAAAACTACTATTTAATGCTCCAAAAAGTAGGCAATAAAAAGTAAAGATATTTATTTTTACGTTATATTTTATTCTACTTTTTTCTTTTTTTTTTTCTTAGTGCAACCTAAAGTTTGATTAAGGGAATTTCAGTTTACAGCAACTTATATATGAAGATCATATAAAAATGCAGCTAAATTACAAAGTTATGCTATAAAAAAAAGTAAATTTTAGCTCCAAAAAAAGCCTAGTTGTTTTGTGAGTTTTTGAATTTAAATATCAATTAGCAACAGAGCTCAAGGAGCGCAGCCAACTCAAAGTCTAATTTCCTGTCGCTCAAATCTGTACGAAGAATATAAATTAAAGTTAGCAGCTTTAGGCCACATTCGCAAACACACACCCATACAACACCCACACACACAACGAGAGCTTAAATTAATATTGACATTTGGCAGTGGGAAAGCGGCTTTGGGTAGAAGGAAATGGAGGCGCAGGGGCCACTCAAAAGCCAGCTGGATAGGCTGTTGTTGTTGTTGTTGTTGTTGCTGTCGTTCGCCGACTGTTATAATTTGAGTTTGTGCTTCTTCATTTTAATTAAATCATCAAAATCAATTTTGTAATTTCCATTCATGGTGCGTCATAAACGCACACAGAGTAAAAGAGAGCGAGAGAGAGAGAGGGAGAGAGAGAGAGAGATTGTCCTATTGACGAGTGGCACGCCCATCATGAGCAACCTCATCATCATCATCGACATCATCATTTTGAACATGGCCACCCATCTGAGCGTTGGTAAATTGTCTGCTTTCATCTTTGGCTGTTGCTCGCTGGGCGCTCTGTTGTGGCATCAACAGACTCCCACTCAACCCCCACCCCCTCAGCTCGGCTAGCACCAAACTCAATTTTCCACCCCATAGACACAAATGCACAAATAGCAAGCACACACACACACACACACACACGCACACACAGCCCGTTTCAGCCATTTTCAATTTTGCTACATTTTCTGTTGCCCGCCCACCTCATCGCCCCCATCCCACCCATCTGCCCCATCGGTTGCCTGCGGCATTTGCCATTCATGTGAAGCTCGAGCTGGAGCGAGTCCTTAGAGCACGCGCCAGGCCACAACAGAGTCGAAACCCACCCTCCCCCCCATCAGTTCCCCCGTCCACATCGTCAACCACTTTTCAACTTTAATCTTTTTCATAAACTTCACATTGGCAGCAAACAATTTGCGTCGCCGTGTCCCGAAAACCGGCGCTGCCGACGCCAACGTCGACCCCTTGGCCCGCAGTTAAATGGCGTTGGGCGCATCATCCCCCGGAAGAACGTTTGGGGTGGAGGGGCGGCCAACCCCATGGCGCCCGTTATGCTCATCGTTGTCGTTCTCGTCGTCTTCTTTAATTTTGTTCGCAGCAAAGTTTGCCGTTTTATTGGAAAACTTCTGCCGCAAAGTGTCGTCGCCCAAAAGCATACAAGGCGTATACGCAATTTGGCTTGTACTCTCAACTTTGGCGTGCTCTCTTTCCCTTTCCCTTCCCACCACGCTCTCCCTCTCTCTCTCTCACTCTTATGTGTGTACTATGGCATAAATTGCTTTTCGAATGTTTTTGACAGTTTGCAAATTGGAAAATTGACTTTTAACACACAAGAGTTCAGCAGCTTAATAAAACTGTTGCCAACTTGTGCTACGCACAGAAGAGAGAGCGAGAGAGAGAGAGAGAGAGAGAGAGAGCGAGAGAGAGAGCGAGAGAGAACGTGGAAAGAGAAAAAGTTGTCCAGTTGGGCAACGTCTTGTCATTACACGTTCATTGTTGGGGTTTTTGCGCTTGCATATGGATAGAAATACTTCCGTTTTCCGCCTCCGCCTCCGTGTCCGTCTCCGTTTGGGTTTATGTGGCTGACAAATTGGAAAACGTTTATGCCATGGCTAAGTGCTCTTTGGCTAACTAGCTTTGGCCCCTAGGCGCCGGCAATAATGGCGCCTATCTGGCACTACAAAATCTAGACAGGCCCCCGCAGGCACTGCAATTATAGATCGCATAATCATTATCCCATTCCCGTTTCCAATTGCGTTTTCTGTGTCATGCAATTCAATCAATTTGATTGAAGCGGACATGCCGCCAATGCATTTGGCCGCTCGTTGCGATAAGGATTTAATTGCATGGAAAGAATTCGAATGCATTATAATTAACATCCAGGGCCGGACAACCCGTTGCGCTCAAGGATATTGATAGCGGCGCCTAAGCTAATGCATCTGCACGGCTTTCCGTCGGTCTCGAAATGTGTCCGTGTGTGGAAGCTTTAATTCAATTAAAAAACGAACGAACAAAGGTTGAATGGGAACCTCAACCTGAGCCTGAGCCTCGACCCTAATTATATGCCTGGCAGGAATTCGCCTGTTCGACAGACAGACATCAGTCATGCCTCAATGTTCGCCTGTCATAATTCAGGCAGCCGGGCCAGGACCAAGGACCAAGGACCAGGGACCAGTCCTTGCTGCCGCGCTCAAACAAAGACACAGCGTGGCGTCCTTTGCGCTAGTTTATGACATGTTCTCCTTTGTTGGCTTTTAGTTCCGGCCCCTTGGCTGAGGCTTAGCCTCCTGGCCTCATGGCATCCTGTTGTCGGCTGCCTCGGGCTGCGCGAATCCTGCGCGACTCCTTCGCCGACTCCGTTTCGGGCCAAATTAGTGGCAAACAAAAGCTTGGCGGCCACAAAGCCCGCTCCGCAGAAGATGTTTTAATTAGTTTCGGAGCCGACAAGCGTATTGATTTACACTCGATGCCGCTTTGTACTCAGCCCAGGCCCAAGGACTACTTCCAAGGATCTCTGAACGATTTCAGCATTTGAATATTTTGGATATCGCTGGTATTGTGGGCTGGCTACGCATTTTGGGACTCCCCTCATTAACCTTAATAACAGTTTCGCTTGCAGTCAAATCGTTGTAATACAAAGCGAGACACACGACTTGGACCCCGACCGCTGACCTTTGGCATGCTGCCAGCCGCAGACAAATGAAACGCCTCGAATGTCGCATGTGAAAAGTCAAAGGCAACTATTGAGAAACGTGTCCTTCTGCTCGCCTCGTTCATTCAACACCCACTCGATCAACGCGCTCGAATTTCCCTCAATTTCAATTGTGGCCTTTTCTTCTGCTCAACTTGAACTGACTTTGACTGCTGGTCGATGGGCGGGTGGGCAATTCGACTAGTCCTCTTGGGTTGTTTGTCGGGGCGTGTTTGCCAGCGCCACGTGTCACCCTGTATTTAATTAGCTATTTATTTACTTGCTGACATGCCGGAGAAGCCGAGCAGAGCAGGAGCGAACGCACGCACAGTTAATAAGCAGTTAAATCGGCTACAAAGGACGACAAATATGCCCAGCAGCTGCCGAGCAAATAGTCGAGAATGGTTCGTGTTGTGTGTGTGTGCGTGTGAGTGTGTGTGTGTGGAGGGGGCGTGGTTAGTTGGGCTGTCACACGCTTTGAAAATCCAGATATTTGCTTTCCCCCTCCTCTGCCGGCTCTCTCATTCATATTCACATTTTGTTGACACTCGCACAACGCATTTTTAATTTGCAACAGTGGCAAGGTGAGACGGTCCACAAGTGCGAGGGCAGCTTAACAAGTATGCATATTCTTAATGAGTTGTATATTCACTTAATTAACTTAACTAACTGCTTTCCGATACCGAATATCTATGAATATGATTTATCTAAAGTTCCATGGCAAAAATTTTAAATAACTTTTTTAGCAACCCTCGCATACAACACAACTAACACTTTTAAGCAAAACAAATAGTTTCTTTTATATATCTTAATTTTTTAATATTTTTTTTCAATCCGCTAAGGCCGCAACTTGTCGAGCAGCCCTCGCACACGCTTGTCCTTTGGCTCTAAGCACCCAAAAATGAAGCTGGCGGCTATTTGTGCTGCCATTGCCCATGTTGGCTGATTACTCGCAGCATAATTTGAATAATGCCTTATGACAAAAATAAATTAGCGGGACTTGCGAGTTCTCGAGCTAGTTACAGTGACTACTAAAACTTTGCTGCATATATTAAAAGTTGTTCAAGTTGTTCGAGTTGCCTGATAACTTAATTATATTATATTTTTTTTGGGTTTTGTATTTTGTATGCGAGAATAAATTAACAAAGCGAACCGAAAAATTTGTTAGGTGATTAATTAGCACATAATAAAGTGGCAAAGCGCACGGAAAATTATTTAAGTGTTTTATGATTTATTCATCAGTAGGCAACCACACAACAACAACAACAACAACAACAGCAACAATATAAAATAATAGGCAAGTGATTTGCGTAGAACGCATAAAACCAATTAGCATGTTACACAAATTAATTAAAAGCGGAAATCAAAGACCCCAAAAAACCATGTCGAATATTTCTACGCATAAATATGCTTATGTTCTCGAATGTTTTATATAATTATTATAAGCAGCTTGTGCCACACATAATTAATATGTGTGTGTGCGAGTGTGTGTGTGTGTGTGTGTGTGTGTGGGTTGACAAGCAGACAAACTCAAGCTGAGCCTTCTACTCCTCGTTTGCGTTGTCAAAACAAGCATTTATATAAAGCTGATTAAGTCACATTTCACATATATCGCTTTTGAAGGGCGACGGGGAACAAGGGGAGGCGGGGGGTAGGCGGGGAACTGGGGCATACCTCATAAGTACCTGCCGCATTTCGTTGAAAATTTCGTTTTATTTATTTGTCGTTTTTTGATTGACTCTCTCTCCCTTTCTCTCCACACATGAGTCACATGAGCCCAAATTGAAATTGTTGTTTTTGTTTTTTTGTTGTTCCGGACTAATTTGACAACTTAAGCCAACGCTCATTTAAACTGACAGCAGCAGCCAAGAATTTCCGAGAGCGGTTTTTATTTTTGTAACTGCGGCAACCTTTGAGTCCATTGTCAAGTCCTCAAAGATACTCTTCGATACGAAAGAATAACAATAATCAGAGCTGTAATTTGAGCATTGAATAATGTCAGATTGAATGATCTATTATTAATATTATCATTATTATCAATTTGAATTTTGATAAAAATCAATTCTTGTTTTTCAAGACCTCTCAAATACCTTTCCCATATTTAACAAAAATGGCCTTTAGCAAAACATATTATATGCCTCCATTAAAAAACACTGTATCTAAAGCAAAAACAAATCACTTTTCTGCGCAATTTTCCGCTTTGTAATGAACAATTATAAAAAAAGAAGAACAATTTATTCGATTTGCTCGCGAGCAGATTTAAGGGATTTTAAACGCTCTTGACATCTGACACATAACACAATCAAAGTGTGCAAGTGCCCTAATGCAATAATAATAATAATAATAATAATAATACAAAACTTTTGGCTCACAACAGGCAGCGTGTCCTGTTGCTGTCGCTAACTTTTGACTCCTGGCACACTTGAAGCCTTCAAGCGAACAGATGTGCAACTCATTACACAGCATTTAGGCACACAAATTGAATAATATTCATAATTTCAAATCAGCGGCGAGGGGTGTACGACAAACACCCCCCACTTCAGCTCGAACATGCACTTGATGATCTCAAGTGTTTTCCTGTTCGAAACAAAAAAAAAAACAACAAACAAACTAAGCAGCTGCTGCTGGGCGAATTTTCTCAGATATAAGTTTAGTCACAGCTGCTAAGCTCGAAAAACAAATTCGCATGCAACATAGCATAAAAAAAAGATGAAATATTCGTAAGTGTAATTGTAATTGTAATTGTATTCGCATGATTACATTTGATCATATTTTGTTTCACTTTAAGCCAAACATATTCTGCCCTCAGGATAAGGCCGGCTTGGGGGTGGGGGGTGGCTGGGGGTTGGCATGCAGCGCAATGTTTGCTGCCCTCTTTTTTTTTGTTTGTTGTAACCCCTAATGTCAAGTGAGGTTATGTTTGTGCGCTGCCCGTCACTTGTGCCAGGGGTTGAACCGCCGTCGGCTGTCGACCCACGGGGTTGGCCGGGGACAAAATGATTTATAATTTCATTCCTTTTGATTTATACACTTTTATTGAAATGTGTTGACAGGTTACGCTAAATTCGATATGATGCCTAACGAAATTATTAGGGGTCGCGTATTTGTTTTACTTCTATTTTTTTTCTTGCCAGGACATGGACGACTCTTAGTGGCAGCCACTAGCGGCAGGACACAGATACAAATCCTAGGCACGCGTCCGTCTTGCAATTTGATTTGATTAGCTGGCAAAAGCGCAATCAGAACGCACTGTGTACGCAAACAGTAGACAGCTCACAGGATCACAGGACGATGCGTTGGCAGGACACGTTTCGCAGCTTAAATTACGCACACGTTGCCAAAGGATGCGGCGCATTGTTTAAACTTTGGCCAGACAAAAGGCGGCTGCTTTAAACTTTTGCCCGCAAGGCGAAAAGAGAGAGAGGGAGAGAGAGAGAGAGAGAGAGAGACGGGGAGTGACAGAGACGGCCACCCTTTGGCCAGGAGCTGAAGCAGGCAGCGCAGCGTAAACTCAATAAGTCGCATAAAGGAATGAAATTGGATGCCATTGCGCGGCAAACAAACAAATGCCTCTACAAAAGATGCCGCCAACGTTATCCTTGCGCTGCTCTCTCTTACTCTCTCTCTCCCACACTCTATCTTTCTCTGGTCTTGTGGCATGCCCGTTGTGGCCGCAGCCTGACAACTGCGTCATCTGTCGGCATCTTCGGGCTTAATTAATTGCGACACGCATTCGCTTAGGCGTGCCCCGATCCCAGGTAAAGCCAAGCCAGCCAAGCGGCGTCCAGGCGGCTTCTCTGTCCTTGTGCAACAAGCTTCTAATGGGGGTTAATTGAAAGCGGCACAGCTCCAAGCTCCAGCCACAATGTGAAAGCCAAGAGTTGAATGTGATTCCAGTTTTTATTTAAAGCGTCGCAGAGAACGAATAGGTAGAATAGGTGAATAGATAGGACAGATATCTGGCCTGGCAAATAGTTGAACAATATATAGAAATGCTGACAGTTATCATTATTGGTTCATTAGCCTAGTTTTCGTCCTTTCTTTAAACTTTAAAATAAAAGTGTTCTATTTTCTGTTTGTTTTTGATTAAAATTTTAAGGAAACTATAAAAAAACCGGTTTTATCATATATATAATAATATATATGCCCTAGTGTACCCATATAAGGATAGGTCTGAATTTCACCCAGTCGTAACTTTGCCAAAACTCAACCGATTTTGATGAGGATGGTATTTTTGTTCATGGTTCGTTATCTAGATGAATTCTACAATCCAGTTTAAAAATAAAATTTTTGGTCCAAATTCATGTAATTCTGTTCAACCAACTGCACTTTAATAAAAGTGTAAAGTTTTCTTAAGAAATTACTTAAATTTTTTGTTTTTTTTCTGTCTGTGCTTTATAGTCTGGTCATACTGTAGCTGTTCATTATCGCCATTTTGCATAATAATAATAATAAACGCTGAAATTTTGTGTATTTCTCTGTTTTTTTTTTTAATTCATTTGTTTGGCATAATTAGGCAGCTCGTTTCAAGTGTGGACAGGGTTTTTTTTGGCTCCTTTGTTTTTTGGACAGTTTATTTCAGCATAATTTCATAAGCAGCAGATGTGCAACACACACACACATAGACACACACTCACACACACACACACCTAAGGCAACCCTCATACCTGACTTGACTGCTTTTATTAATATTAATATTATTTACCCTTGCGGTGGCTTTGTTGTGGGTTAACTTTTGTTTATGTTGTGTATTGTATTTGTTGTTGTTGTTGTGTGGCATAATGTGTTAATTGTTCCCCGCCCACGCATTAATAACGGCACTTGAACGATTTAGAGCAGCTGTCGTACAGTTTTCTTTTTTTTTTGCATTAATTATATAAATGCGCGCTGTTGTAAGCCAATCTATTAGCAGGTCACAGGTCGCAGGTCACTTGGGCGCTGGACAAATCACGGAGAGTGGCCAATTGACGCCATTGTCGCCAGGTCCCCACAGCCCGATTGTTGACGCCTCCAACAATACGTTAAATATGCTGAAAAGTCACTTTATCTATCGGCACCCAAGAGAGCGACAAAGAGGAGAAAAAGCGAGAGACAGAGGGACAGAAGGAAAAAACGAGCCCATTTATGCAATTGTCGACATTTCAATTTGGAGCATTTCATTTGATATTGGGGCTTGTTTGATTTTTACGATAGAATTTGGGCTGTTTGGCTCTTGCTCATCCATTTGTTTTTTTTTGTTCTTTTCTTTCGTTTTTGATTATTTTGATTATTAGATTTGTATAGGATTTCAATAAAAAGGTCCGCAAATGAACCTAATATGCATTATTATTATTATGACATGTGAAAACGAAAGCGAATCGAATCGAATGGATTCGAATCGACTCAAGCTCGACTCGTTGTCGATGGAGCGTTACGAGACAGACAGACATGTGAACAGGAGGAAAGGAGAAATAAGAAACAAACATGGAAACACACAAACGGCTAAAACAGAGGCCAGGCCATGGCAATGGAGCAAGTGGAATGCAATAAAAATCTATTTTATTTGTTAGTGAAATGACATTTTTATTTGTTTGCTTTTTATGCACACATTCACAGACAGACAGATAGTCACGTCACACACGTCGTATGCGCAATATGCAGATAAATAAACATTTCCCATATACACACACATATATATTTATTAGGACAAACGTTTTGCATATTAAATATATTTCTTTTGCCTGACATATTTTGACAGTTTTACGATATTTAATCATTTGGCCATGCAAAATAATTGACAGGCATTTTTTCATTTGTTTGCTTCTGCTGCTAATAATATTAATAATAAAAATTGCCCATGCTTGACATGCTTGGATAAACGCACTCAATGCGAACATTCTTATTTCTAATCAATTTCTGTATATGATCAACTTTGGCCAAACAGGCAACAGGACGAAACACGCAACTTATTTCATGAGCGATTTCTTATGTCTCTTATTTAAATCCATTCTCTATAATCCCAAATCGAGTTTCTTCCTTTAATTTCAAGTCAATCATTTAGTCAATTGTCGCTGGCCTTTGTATTTATTTAGTGTTATATATTTACAGACACTTCAGATTAGATTTAGGCCATTAATCAATCCCGCAGAGTTCTGTGTGGTTAAAATTGCAATTCGCTGTGCTTTGCCATGCCAAATTAGGTTTTAATTAAACTCTTTTCTTGCTGCTGTCTGTCTGTCTGTCTTTTCTCACTCGATTGTGTTTAATACGGCGTGTGATTGGAGCACATTTAACCCTTAAATGCACGAAAAACGTCTCTCTCTCTCTCTCTCTCTCTCTTTGTCAGGACGAGGCGACTTCGAACCCTCGACACAAATTGTTGGCTGTCAGCGTGTAATCCAAAAAAAATAATTGTCATCTATGAGGCACTTTCGGGCCATATGTTCAGGCTCACATCATAAATGGAAACACAACAAAAACAGCTAGAATTTGGCAGCTGATAGACTCAATGCCCTGTGCAGTGTTAATGATGTGTCTGGAGTCCTTGTCTGTTGGTTTCGTGGTTGTTTAGCCCGTTAATCTGTTGTTTAATTTGCCGGCTTAACGCTTTTTGTTTTGGTTACGATCTGCGATAAGCCCAGCCTAAGCCAAGTGTAGCCTCCATCTAACTGAGTTTCTGTGCTTCTTCACAAGAGTTTTGCCATCCATATTAATTGCTTTGGTTTTTGAGCGACAGGGGCAACCGCAAATGACACAATTTCAATTTGATTTGGGTTTTTGTTTTTCGTCAAATGTCGCTCAAATGCTGCTGCTCCCGATTACAATGTGAACGAGTGGCAGGCAATATTGCCATTTAAACAACAATCAAACAAGCCACAAAAATGCACACAATAAGAAGACATAACAACAACATCAACAACAACAGCACAATGCATCCAATGCAAAATCCAATCAAACTTTTTAAACAAACATTTAGCAAATCTATTACAATGCATGTCCCCAAAAAACCCACAAGCCTGCCCACGTCTTCCCCCTGCAGAAATGAACTCATCTAAACGAGAAATTGCTGAATATTGGCCCATTGCCTCACTGATTGACTCCGCTCAACTTCGCTCTGGGTTTGGGTTGGGGTTCAGTTCACTTAGTTTCTTTCAGTTTAGTTTTGGTTCCCTTTCTTTTCTTTTTTTTTATGTGTGTGCAAACTTAATCAAAACAAATTTCCACCTTCAACGAGTTGCACACCAAGCAATTTCCCAGACCGAAACGATAACTAGAACTTCATGCAAACTAACCGCAAATACGATTACACACACACACACACACACACACAAAGGGTGCAGACCTAAAAAAAAAAATAAAAAAAAAATGTGCCCACTAAATCGAAAAAACGAGTTAAATTTGGGCTCGTACACTCCGGGGGAAGCGAGGGGATTGGATGGGTGGGATGGATTTGGGTATTTGCATGGGGTTCCTGGCATAATTTGAATTCGTGTCAATTTGACAAAGTGACACATGAGGGCCGTACGCCATCTAGAAAAACGCGGATAAATCGCAGCGCTGGCGGTGCAAGAAATTTTTATGCGATTTTCGTTCATTACTTTTGTATTTCGTTTTCCATATATACATTTGGTATTTGGTATTTCGTATTTTGTTTACTTATTTATGTGCATACATTTGTGTTGCCAAGCAGAGAGAGAGAGAGAGAGTGAGAGAAAGACAGTGTCGCCACGAGGTTGCAACCGTTTGCGGCACGATAATGTTTAGTCAATAAAAATGATTTGTCGTCGGAGTAAACGAATTCATGAAATTTGATATGTCCTTTGCCGTCAGTCGCCTGTCGCCTGTCGCCTGCAGCCTTTAACCAGGCCTTTAACCAGTGCTTAGCTACACACACACACAGTTTATGGCTTAGAATAACACATAAAACTATGTCACAAGTCAGCTCCAAAGGCCAAAGTCCAGCTATATATACACTATATATGGATATATTTGCCCAGCAACTCTTCAATACTTCAACGCTTGACGTTGTTATTTTTTTTTATTATTTCTTTTTGAGGGGGGTGGTAGGGGACTTCTCCGATTGCCGTCCGGGCGTCTTTTATGCTACACTGCTGTGAAAGGAATTTACGAGGCGACCCGCCCGTTAACGTCGCAATTTGCCACCCGAAACGAATGGCCGCCAGACATGCATCGGGCATCGAACACAAAAAAAGGGAAAAGGCCCATCAAATGCATAATTCCGCCAACATGAAACCGCGAGCCTTGTCATTTGCATTGTCGGTTTCGCAATTGAGACATAAATTTTAATATGCACTGAAAGAAAGTTGCGCAAGTTTGTCTGCTGCACAAAACAAAAGTTACTCCTTTCGCCAGAGACAGCGAAAAGGTAAATGAAATTGGGCGGGGGGAGGAGAGACAGTGTATTTAAAGATTGAATGATTGAAGGTGCATTGCTTAAAGCATAAAAAGGCATCAAGTCTAACTAAAAAAATATTAAAATATATTCAAATGCGTTCTGACTTAGTGACTGACTGATTGACCGATTGATGATCGTCGCAAAGTTAAAACTTTAGAAGCTAAAGATCTGTGTGAAAATTACTGGCTGATTGACTGATTGAAAATGGTCGCACTTTCCACACTAGTTTCAAAATTTTTGTGAAAGAGACTGACTGATTATCGTCGCACAGTTTAAAGCTCTGTGTGAAAATGACTGACTGATTGACTGATTGATGATGTTCGCTCTGCCCAAACTTTAGCAGCTAAGCAACTGCACACACTAGATTCAATATCTATGTGAAAGTGACTGACTGATTGACTGATTGATGACCGTCGCTCTGTCGAAACTTTAGAATTAAAGCAACTGCACTTTCCACACTAGTTTAAAGATCTATTTAAAAACAAAATCAAAATGTGATTCAAACTGTTCGACCCACTTTGTTCTGAGTAATTGTTCAACGAATAATTTATTTAGTTCAAGCATTTGCATTGCGCATAAATCGCTGTCAAGCTGGCCAAAACATATTAGCGCCTTGCAGCTAGGATCTGTCTCGTTGTAAGGAGTTGTTGGCACAGCTTAATTTCGTTAAAATAAATTGCAAACGGAAATTGTTTAATTTCCGGCGCTGGGCTGAGCAGACATGTTGTTGATTGCACAATTAGCAACGCGTCAGGCAGCTCGATGGGCTGATTATCTGGTCTGGCATAGAATGAATATGTATATATCTACTGGCTGTTGCTGCTGGCCGTTACTCACCTGGACACGCACTTCGGGCAGGTTCACCTTCATGGCCAGCTCCTCGCGCGAATAGACGTCCGGATAGTGCGACTTCTCGAAGGCGCGCTCCAATTCGTGCAGCTGATATGTGGTGAAGGTGGTGCGATTGCGGCGATGCTTCTTCTTGGCGCAGTTATCATCCTGGCCTAATGAGAGAGAGAGTGAGATAGAGATAGAGAGAGAGTACAGTTTCAACTTCAACTTACCCTCATCATCGCTGCCGGATGTGATTTTCTCGCCCTGCTCGCTGTTGTTGGTCTGATTGAGATCCTCGCTGGAGGCGCAGCTGCCGTTGACCAAACTGTCGTTGTCCCCATTTAGACGCTCCACAGGCTCCGCTGTGCCGGAGCTGTTGTTGTTGTTGTTGCTGCGATAGTCATGCTGAAAGTGTTGCTGCTGCTGTTGCTGCTGCTGCACTTCGTCCAGGCTGCGCGCCCTGATGCCGTAATTGCCCAGCTGCTGGCCGTTGGCTAATTTCGGCTCATTATCATCACAGTAGGCGGAGTTGGATTTGCGCTTGTTGTGATTGTTGTTATTGTTGTTGTTGTTGTTGATGTTGTTCTCATTGTTGTTGGCCATGGGTCGCGGTGTGGGCGGCGAGGTAACATCAATATTGATGTTGCCTTCGTGCTGCAGCTTTGCCGCATCATCCTCATCCTCCTCCAGCTCGCTGGCCGAGGACATTGAACGCTCGTCGTAGTCGCGTGTTGTCGCCTGCGCAACTGTTGCCGACGCGGAGCCATCCGGCACAAAGTAGCTGCCAGCAGCAGCCGAAGCAGCCGCTGTTGGCGGCGATGACTTGGCATATTTGTTGTGCTGCTCCTGCGCATGCGCGGCCAGCGCCGCCAAGTGCTGCTGATGGCTGCCATAGGCGCCAGGCGGCGGCGGCGGCGGCGGCCCCGGCAACGGTCCAGACACCGGCCCCGACACCGGCTGCGGCGGCTGCAATTGATTGGCCTCCACCATTTGGTGCATCGAGTTGAGGTAATTGCCCGCCGCGTCCTCCTGATGCCCAAATCCATGCCCATGCCCATGACCGTGACCGTGACCGTGACTGTGGCCGTGACTCTGGCCAAAAGCGAAGGCATTGTGGTAGCCGAAAGGGGCGTGCGGTGCGCCCGCCATGGCGCCGTGATGATGCGGCGGCGGCTGTTGCGACGGCGGCGGTGCCGGCGGTGTTGGCGGGCCGTAGCTGAGCCCGTTCTTGGCGTGCTGCTGCAGCATGCTGGCCATGTGATTGTCCATGTTGCGCAGCTGCGTCAGCGACATGCCGCAGCGCAGATCGGTGGCATCGTCCTCGGCCATGGAGGTATCCCCATCGCCTGCAAGCGAATGAAATACAAGAGCGAGAGATGTGAAAAAGAGCAAGGAGTCAAATTGATCGATATTTATCAGTTCTATGATACCCTTGAATTGATTTCTGAGCTATCACAGGGTATATAACAATTTAATATTCAATTGTAATTTGTAACAATAATCACACACAAATTGTAGCATCTTTACATCATGATGTACACACTCTACCATTTGTCTCAGGAAAATCGGACAAGGTAAATAGTTATCAGAGAGTATTCAGAATAATCATTTATTAGTTTAAAATGTCTGAAAGTGATCCTAAGGGTATCTTCAAGCCGAGTTAGCGACTCTAACCTGTCATTGGCTTATAGAACTGCATTACCTTGTGATATAATTAAATCATGATGTAAACACACTTTTCTCTGCAGCTCTCAGTTACCCCATTTAATTCTGTTCCATTTGTCCGACGGCTGATTAGATTTTAATTAGCCTGTGTGGGCTGGCGGACAGTTGGCCGAGTCATAAAGCTGTCGCTGCCCATGTGGTTAAAAGCCTGACGCGGTAATAACAATGTGTTATTTAATACTGGGTTGCAGGCACCCACCCCCCGCCCCCGCCCACATACACACAGCTCAGAGGGCCCCACACCTGTTGGGTTGGCCCATTAATAAACGGCTTTCAATTAGTCGCCTCGTATTTACAATGTGCGGCAATAAAAATTCTCAGAAAGCCCGAAATGCCGAAGGCCAAAGCTAGTGCAAACTACTCGCCAGCAGGTGGAGTGGAGGGGGGAGGGGGGCCGTTCTAATGGGCGTTCTGGCTGTGCCGCGAGCACATATCACGTGACATGCAAGGAAGTCATTAGTTGTCGCCGCGAAAACTTATAGTGGGTAGGGGGAAGGGAGGGAGAAAGGATAAAGGGTACTCGGATTGGGACTTCGTGGGTGTTTGCAGTGACTTTTGCAGTTTGGTTTGTATAAGCAAATTCAATTTCTGTGTTAAATTGGGTTTTCCAACCATTGCCCGTTAGCTGCTGATGGCTGATGGCGGCGTCAGAAATCCAATTACCTATTCAGCTGCCCTCAAATATCTGTAATTATTCGATAGTCTTTTGTGTAATTGCTTTTTGATGTACTTATAAAGGTGTATATATATATATAGATATCGAGTATACACTTGATTTTAATTTGCATGTAAGTGGCTGTTGGCCTGGTTCAATTACATAAGCCTTTAGCTCTGACGATTGCCTAATGTAATTACGTCTGGCCAATAGTAATTATTATCTGGCTCCATCTTGGCAGCTCTCGATTGATTTTCCGTTTTCTTTTCTCAAGCACAGTTTTCAGCAACTAATTGGGTCAAATGTTTTGGCTAATTAACCGTAAATAGCAACCGGCAAAATCGGCCAGAAATGAACTGAATTAACCTCCGCTGCGCTTTCGGCAATCAATCGAAATTTACACGCACCGCATGCGTTTTATTTTGAGCCACTGTGGCGTTAATGAAATTAACAAAAACTGCTCGAAAGAAATTAAAAATGCTGAAAAAGAGAATCAGACATGAAAACAGCCAAATAAGTAGCCGCAAATGAGGTAGCACAAAAGCCAACACGCACAGCAACAACAGCAAAAACAACAATAGTAGTAATAATAATAATAAATACGTAATAATAGAAAACAGCATTTACAAAAGGCGTAAACGCCACATGAGGTGCCACAGCGCCAGTAGCCACAATCTCAGACCCCTCAGAGCCGAGAGTTGGGCCATGTCCGGACCCGGGGCACCCGCTTCCAGCCGGGGCCACACCGAGTGCGTGCGTTAATTGCGTGAGATTGAGACCAAAAAAGACCAACATAAATTCAAAGTTGAATGAATGACGATCAACACACACTCACACACCACTGAGTATTCACACCCTGAGTATAAATTTGCGAATAGCATAGTTCACACGTGCCAGATATGTTCAAATTTGTGTGTGAGCCAAGGGTACCGAATATATATAATTCAAAGTATATATTTAAATGAATTTTAGTAAAATATATAAAAGAAATATTTAGTATTATCTTGTCATATATCTTAAAGGAGAAAGTTGCTTTTGTTTCTCGAAACCTTCCTTAGTTATACTTGATTTTTGAGCAGCTAATTCAATTTAAACATCGGTTTATTTACCATCAAATTTTGATCGATTCAAAGCCGGTTTGCAACATTTTATTTGGACTCAACTTTTCTTTGCAGTTTCATTCAATCGAATATCAGATGTGAAAGCAGTTTCGATTGAATGTATTCACTATTAGCTATTCAGTATTCATTCATGGAGTCGCTGGCAAATTGCCTGATCGACAGTTCAATTAAGAAATGATTTTGATTTTTTCATATTGCTTCCTGCGCGGGCTCTTGGCCATTAGCTGTGGCAATCAAAGTTGGCAGCTGGAAATTTTTTGGGCCTGTTAACAATTTAACTATAAATACAAAAACAAGCAAAGTTGAAATGATAAAAGGTTCAAATTAAGCCAGCTACTGACAACAACTTCAAGTCGAGTTTGTCCCCGCCCTCTGCTGGCTAATTGAGCGGGGCACAAAACAGATGCTGCACCGTACGGTGGAGACTCGTCCCTAGTTTGCTCTAATTTGGCGCAATGTGAGCCCGGACAGAGACAGGCTAAAGGACAAATTGACGTTAATCGCGTCACGCGGATGATTTGACAGTTTCTCACAAACACTCAAAAACTTGGCCATTAGGCGGCCTAATTGAAATGTTATTAGCCCAAAGTCCAGTGTTTTCGAAAGTCATTGGCAACAGGTAAAGGGAAATGCACAAAGTGTTTGGCATCTTCCGGCGCAGGCGCAGACGCAGATACAAGATACAAAGATACAGCGATACTCAGATACAAGATACACGATATCGAGCTCATATCAAAAAATGAAACAAGCCATAAACAAAACTGTCAATCAAACGCGCTAAAGTGAAGTGTATTGCTGCGCCTGTTATTGTTGTTGTTGTTGTAGGCAACAAAGCGGCTAATAAGCCATAACAGGCAACGGGTCAGGGACAGGGGGACAACAACACCGACGCGCGTTTAGCTCGCTTCGGACACGCATTAAGATCATTAAGTGACTTAATGCTCAATTTAATGCCGCATCAGCTCGATGTGAATGTGAAGTGTATTTGAATCAATCGAACGCGTACTTGGCAGCTATCTCGCTCGCTCGCACACTGAGCTGTTTATCTTGATCTTAAAGGTTGCCGAGCAGCTCCACTTAGTTCAGTTTCAGTTCGAGTTCGAGTTCGAGTTCGAATTCGCGTTTGAGTTCTCTAATGCACTTGTGCTGCAGCCAACGCTTTTATGCGTTTAATGAGCATGTCTCTCCCTCTCTCTCTTCCTCTATCTTCCTCTCTCTCTCTCTTTGCGCTTATCCTCTGGTTGTGACGCCACCGCAGCGCGCTGTCAGTTTAAATGCTTTTTGACAGCTTGCGTCTAGCCGCAGTTCAATTATGATTATGACTTCGAGTCTCACAGGTCCGCTTCATAGTTGGCTTTATATACCTGATGTACTTCCCCCCCCACTCCTCTTCCGCTTAATTCTTCCACTTAGTCAGCTTATTTGCTGGCCTCTAATTAATTTGCGGCCATTTAACTGGCGGTTTTGTCGTTGGCTTTTTGCACAACACCATTTTGTTTGCACAACTTGTTGTTGTTGTTGTTGTTGTTGTTGTTGATGTTGTTGTGGCTGCTGTCGGGAGGCGTCTCTTGGCAGGTCTCATCAGCGGCAGCAGCTTTGACGCAATGCTTTAATTGAATTAATTGCAACGTCTTTAATTGACTTCGCCTTCGACGTGTCTGCGCTTTGGCGCTTTTCGGTAAATCGATAAATGACAAGCGGGAAGCAGGCAAACAATCAAGGGGAAAAACAACAATAGACAACAATATCGCCTCGCTTACATCAAACTCCATTAAGTTTAATGAATTTCAATTAATTAAATATACGTATTTTTGAATAATCAGCCAATACATTATTTACGGTAGCTAACAATTTTATAGATTGGTTTATCTTTGGACAGGTTAAAAACTACTTTACTTGAAGAATTATTTCAGAATGAATTTTTACTTTAAGATCGATAACAATGTAAAACTAAATTAAGTTGCCACTGAAGGTAGCACAAAACCTGTTTAAAATAAAATAAACACATTTTTATAAAAAAAAAAAATCGTTTATAGAAAATATTGTTCTATAAAAAGTTTTAAGCATAAAACTTCTTCAACACCATTTCTTTGAGTGTACTCATATAATCATCTATTTTAGCCAGCTACCCTTTATACCAACCGGCGCAGACGCCGGAAAATAACTGTTTTAAGGTGTAAAGAAACTCAGGAAGCCGCCCATTTTTCACAAGTTCCAAGTTTTGGGTTGCATTTTTTTTACGGCGTGCGACAATCGCTTGTCGGCAATCAAAACACCAAAAATGAAATAAATTATAAACGACTTGCTGATGAAAAACGAATACAACAAAAAAAAAACAGAATTTGGCGGCCAATTTAAGTACATTTTGGGGGCATCGCCGACTGGCACCGGGTGAGCATAAATCCAACTCTAATCCAGTTAAAAAGCCTTCAAACTAACGACTGCGGCTAACTGGCTGTGCCCCAAGAAATATATAATAGAACTTTTAAATTGGACAAGAAGCGAATGCCATAAAAAAAACGCAACAACAACAAGAAGAAGAAGAAGAAGAAGAAGGAACACGCCCACGCTGCCAACTTGAGTTCTAATCCCGTTTGGCCATGTAAACGATTACCGCTGACTGATTTCCCTTATCAGCTGTCGTGCATCGCGAGGCGGCGCTAAAGTGCAGCCCCAGACGCCAGTTGCCAGTTGGCTGGGCGGGTGGAGGCGGGGGGGTGAGTGGGTACAGTTAGAAGAAGTCAAACGACTTCCATGCCACGCGATTGTCGGGGCCAAAATAAATGCTAATATAATTTTGCGATTGTGTTTGTTGATTTCGCACAGCGCTGCACTGTAATTGAAATCGATTTGCATTGTGCTTATCGCTTATCGGCATTCCGATTACACCTGCCACTTATTACACAACACTGCTCAATGAGCTGCTGTTCCTGACATTCCCCAGCTAATGCGTTAATAATAGCGAGACATACTTGATTTATGGCCTAAAAAGTGTTTGCTACAGTGGGGCTTCAATAAAAACTTCCTTCACTGAAATTTTCCTAATTGTTTTTTTTAAATCTATATTCTGCTAATGACATAATTTTTATGATTTTTTCAAGTTTTGTGCTTTTGTATTTATAAATAAATTGTTTTGAAATATATGCATCAAGAAATTCAAAGCTTAAAGTTCCATTTTTTTGACTTTTTTTTTTTGCTTTATATTAATAGATTCTTGAACTGTATTTACTATTTTCTCGTACTTTAGCCTCACTTTCATGCATCAAGAAATTCTCTGTAACTACTGAAAATTCAATTTCTTACAACTTTATTTTTTATACCCTGAACCCATTGAAAATGGGTGAAACAGGGTATTATGGTTTTGTTGAAATGTATGTAACAGGTAGAAGGAGGCATCTCCGACC
>SCDY01001786.1:0-22670 GCA_004143825.1 Drosophila micromelanica
GGGTCGGAGATGCCTCCTTCTACCTGTTACATACATTTCAACAAAACCATAATACCCTGTTTCACCCATTTTCAATGGGTTCAGGGTATAAAAAGATAAAGATGAGCCTCATTAAATGCGTTCGGATAATTCCACCTGGTTTAATACAAAAGCTCTTCTCACAAATATCAAACAGCATTTTACAAACAATTTCCACAAGCAAACATCTCAACAAATTTCCAATAAGTATTCTTTAACTATAAAGATAAAGTTGCAAAATAACTGGCAGTCATTTGGCATAGCCGCATAAAAAATTGATTTCTTCGGGTTTTTAAACATGTTCGTGAACTTCAGTTGAGCTTTCATCTGGGTGCGCCTGGGAAATCGAATTCAATTGTACCGAAACTATTAAAAGTCCACTCAACCTGAACCAGATTTTACAGCTCTCTTAATTAGAAGTGTGTTTGATGCGTTAGTTGTCGGGCGTTTAGCCAGTTTGGGCACCGGCGAGGACCCAATGCATTTTCATTAAAAACACGTCGCAGCAACTATGCAAATTTGCAACTCTGCCTGACAAGAAAAGAAAACGTTCTTATCTATGAAGAAGCCGCCGCTGAGCAGGCTTTGCACCTATAAATTGTTGTGCTCGATTTTGCAATTATTGCAGTCTTGCAGCAAACTTGGCTCAGTGCATATCGCTGCTGAGTTCCCCAACTGGAAGATGTATATTTTAAATCGTTGGGGACTTGGACTCCTGCTCCAGTTCCAGCTGTTGGCAGTCCTCCATTTAGCTTCCTCTGAAGCCTATATTCGTACGTTTCCATCGTTGCAATAGTTTTGGGCTTTCTTTAGTTTTTCGACTGTTTTTGCAGAACTCTCGAATGAATATCTGAATGATATAAGAGCCGATGAAGCTGCCGAGCAGGCCAGTGGAGACTATAACTATGACCAGCAAGGCGATGATTGGGAGGGAACGTGCCAAGATGGCATGCAGCAATCGCCGATTAATTTAACGTACAGCCCAGAGGTAAGTACCATTAAATCCTAGATTTCCACACTTGATTACAAATAGAGACCCTTCCTTCACAGACCGTAGAGCGCTCTATACCGCGTATACGTTTCTCCTACTACGATCAGCCATTGCAGACACCTCTAATGCTTGCCAACAACGGACACACAGGTACGATCCTTTCACTATATAAGTGCTCTCATAACAGTCCATTCTTAAGCAAACATGGTCCTACCACCCACGCGGAACGGGCAGCGTGCGAGCATCCGGGGCGGCTTGTTGCCCGGCACCTTTGAGGTGCAGAGTGTGCACTTCCATTGGGGTTCCGCCAACAGTTTGGGATCCGAGCATGCCATCAACTCCCAACGTTACGACGTCGAAATGCACATTGTGCACAAAAATATGCGCTATGCCAACCAAAGTGTCGGCGAAGCGAGTGCTTATCCGGACGGTCTAGCCGTACTGGGAGTCATGTTTAGGGCTGTGCCTAGGCCGGTCTCGCAGCAGAGCGGCCTTGTAAAGGTCTTCAATCAACTACCCCGAATCACTGCATACCAATCCAGTACCACGGTACCTGGCCGATTAACTATGAACCAGTTGCTGGGCAACATTATCACTGGAGAGTTCTACACATATAATGGTAAGTACACTTAGTAAATATACTTAAAAATAGTTATTACTTTAGATTGTATTTATAATAATTACCTGTTTAAATTTCAGGTTCATTGACCACTCCTGACTGCGCCGAATCTGTAACCTGGATTGTGTTTACGGATGTTGTCGAACTGCGCAGAAGACAGATCATGCTACTCTGGAATTTGCAGGACTCTCGCAATCGTCCATTAATAAACAACTACCGAGCTATTCAGCCCGTTAATGGAAGACCAATTTACTATAGGGCTTTGCCAATATATAAAAATAACTAACTACAAATACTAAATATCTAAATGTCAAAGCAAAAAAAATAGATATATATAAATAAATAAATTAACTTGGCATGTGAACAGATCAAAATTAATTCGTTGCACACCCACTAAAAAAACAGACCGTAAATGAATACTTTCTTAAGAAATTTCGCAAAGTTAAGCCACTTTAATTACGATCAACATGGGAAGGACTGGAACGTGAATGTCGGCAAACGACAATCGCCTGTTTCTTTGATTAAAGAGAAAGTTGGTGTTTGTAACTGTTTACCTTTTTATATCTGCACATTTATTCGTTAGGCTGTCAGATCTAAGGCGCCAAAGCTAACCTTTCTCAACTATAACAAGGCATTTTTGACACCCCTCAAACTGACCAACAATGGACATACTGCGGTAATGCGAATACCACCCGGACACGATGGAACCCAGCCAGCTGTTTGCGGCTGCAGGCTGAAGTGCATTTACAAAGCTGTCCAGCTGCATTTTCATTGGGGATCGCCAGTTAGTAAAGGCTCTGAACACTCCGTCGACTGTTCCCAATACGATGCCGAACTGCATATCCTTCATCAGAACAGTGCATACGCACTTCAAAAGGAAGCCATTTGCTTCCCCGATGGATTCGTGGTATTGGGAATATTGCTGAAGATTGTGCCGGTATGAAGACTTACGTATTTATAGAGCATACTAGAATAATTGTACTCGTTCACGAAATGGACGTCTGTCCGTCCGGATGAAAGCAACTTTTCTATTCAATATAGAGACTTAAGTCTAGAGACCACCCCCAACTATGGTATCCTTGATATCCTGGCCACGTCTACTAGAACACCCCTAAAAAGTCAGAAATGCCCCTATCTCTCACAGTTTTTGAGCCAGTCATCAAATTGAATATACAAAATAAATAAAATAAAATAAAAAACATTTCAAAATAACAATAATAATCAAGAACGTGAACGAGTATAAGGCAGTCGGTAACGCCCAACTGCAACGTTCCTACTTGTTTTATTCTTCAGTGCCCTGCATTAAAGCCTCGAGCTCTCAACAAAGTCTGCAATGAAGCTGCTTTAGTCAGAGATTTTCAAAGAACCTCAACCCTCAAAGGTGATTTTTCATTAAGGGACATTCTAATTGGTATAGAAAGGCGAGAATTCTTTACCTATCAAGGTGAGAAATGTTTTCCCCCCTTGCAGATCTAATAACCAAAGCTATATTTTTATACCTATTTATTTATTTATTGTAGGCTCGCTTACAGCACCGCCCTGCGCAGAGGTCGTCGATTGGTTTGTCTTCCCAAAGCCTATCGAAGTATCAAAACAAGCCGTAAGCTGGGAAGCCTTTTAAAAATAATTCCTTCATTGAGCCTTAATATTGTAGTTGGAAAACTTTTGGGCTTTGACAGACGATCGTGGCAAGCCTTTGATAAACAATTATCGTGCCTTACAGTGCCCACAAAATCATACAGTCTATTATCGAAACGAAATTCAAAATGCAGTTACGACTCTTGGCATGCATTTGGCTTGATTGCAGCCCGTTGCAGCAAAAATTATCGATTTAAAACAGTTTCGTTTTCATCGAACTGGAATGGTAGTTCACCATTTCTTATACTTTAATTGTAATATAAGATGAGTGAAAATATCGGAAGTGGTAATTTTGAAAAAGTCAAAAACGGCAATATTACTTAGGTATTACCTTGGTATTAACCATTATTATAAATGATAATTAATTGTGAATGTTGGTACGCTCAACATTTAGTGTCATTCCCAATAATGAAAATATCGAAAAGCCCAATATGAAATTGTCGTATATCAATGAAAAGTAAAACACAAGTGCAGATACATAATGGAAAATGGAAAATGCATTACATTGCCAATAGTATATTCCAAGCATTATTCCGTGCGATTCGCTGGACTTGAAAAGCTTCATCCTTTTGATGCAGCCAAAGGAAAGCATATACAACAGGTAAATAAATATACAACAGGTGAAAATATGTCCTCATTTGATGCGTCTTACTTTCAGTTGCTGTGTGCTGAGCTGTCGCTGGAAAGCGGCAATTTCTACAACCCCGTCGAGATTACCAAAGAGCAATTGCTGCGGGTGCACACCAACAAGTATTTAAAGTCCCTTAAATGGAGCGCCAACGTGGCCTGCATTGCAGAGGTGCCTGCCTTGATTTTCATGCCCAATTTCACAGTGCAAAACGGATATTTGCGTCCAATGCGATATCAAGCAGCAGGCTCCATATTGGCTGGTAAATTGGCATTGGAGTATGGCTGGGCAATCAACTTGGGTGGCGGATTTCATCACTGCTGCTCGTACAAGGGCGGAGGCTTTTGTCCGTATGCTGATATTACATTGCTTGTGGAACGCTTGTTTCAATCGGAGCCATCCAGGGTGCGAAATGCAATGATTGTTGACCTGGATGCCCACCAGGGAAATGGCCATGAGCGGGACTTTCAGAATACAGAGGCCGTATATATACTTGATATGTACAATGCGTTCGTCTATCCAAGAGATCACGAAGCCAAACTCACCATTCGTTGTGGCGTAGAGTTAAACCATCTGACTGAGGACGCTTACTATTTGAAGCAACTGAACCGATGTCTAATGAAGGCGCTGACAGAATTTAAGCCAGATATTGTTATATATAATGCCGGCACCGATGTCCTTAAAGGTGATCCACTGGGTAATTTAGCGATTACCGCGGACGGTGTTATTGAGCGTGATCGTTTGGTTTTCAGTACATTTAGAGCGCTGGGCATACCCGTCGTTATGTTACTTAGTGGTGGCTACATGAAATCATCTAAGCGAGTCATAGCCGATTCAATTGTTAATTTGCGGCAACAGGGATGGCTAGGCTTACATTCTTAATCATATTTGCCGTTTTACTGTCAGTAGCTATAAAAATGTTGGACCTTGTTAGAACGATTACTTATCGAAGGAAAATAGTAAATTGTGTGGTAGCTTATTGAAAAAAAAAAATATTTCTTATGTAGCCCAAAAATAAAGTATTAACCAAACCTAACAAAAATAAATTAATTTAATTATTATTTTATTTATATATATTTAAGATCAGTTATTTAATATAAGATTATTTTTATAGTATTAAATGCTGCCTTATTTTTTTCCCTCGGTTTAGGTTCTCAGATCATTCAAACTGCGACACGAAACAGAAAATATATCTGTTTCCTATCTGCTAATTTACATTTATAATACAAATAGACACTAGTTGCTTTTAACGTGTTTAAAATATTAAAATACATACAAATAATTGTTTATTTACGAATACTTAAAGTAAGCAATTAGAATATCAATAGTGTCTTTTAGTAAGTGGTTTGAAGTTATCAAGGTTATTACATAATCGTATTTTATATTTATTTAATGTCAGTTCCCATCGACAAATTTCAAGTGTTTTTTGGGGTTTGTCTTGTATTCTTTCCGATTGTCCTGCCACTAACAGGCCGTTGGCGGTGGCAATCTAGAATTGCAAGTCAAATGGGTATAATGTAGAAATTAAATATACATTCATCAATTTGAAGTGAGATTTTCATGCACAGCTGAGAGCTTAGTAATTAGGGCGCTCTTCTATTTTTGTTGCAGGGCCAACTTCAAAAAGGTCAAATAAATAACCTTAAAATAAAATAGTTGATAAACGTAGAAAATTGAAGGAAATTAAAAGACAGGAAATAAAAAAGAGAAAACAAAAATAATGGTTTAGACAGTATAAAATTAACAAAGTATGAGTTTAAAGCGGGTTTAAAACAGGTTAAAAAAAATGAAACAAACTTACGCCGCATTGCTAGCCGGCACATCCTCAAAAAGCACTTCCCAGCGCGAGCTGATAATATATATTAAACAGAATGAAATTATAAACACCACAATGCCAATGCTTAGGGTGGTGATTTCATGCACGTTGGACGGACGTAGAAAGATACGCGCGCTGAACTGCGACCAAGTCGATTCAGTCCATGTAGAGTATTGACCTGACCGCCAATCGTAGTCTGAAATACACCGATTACTTTTTATATGATAATTTACCAATGATTGTGCGTACTCACCTTCAATAAGAAATGCCGGACTAAGTGCATGAGTATAGTTCTGCGTTGTAAGACGACACTCGCCAGTGTTATTGACGCCAGCAAAATAAAACAGCGGCAGCTGACTGCAGTTTTCTTTGGACACAGTCGGCTGTGGATGCGATAGTAGATAGCCTAGCAGGCGATATGTCCAACCCGATGATTCTTGTGAACCACCCAATACACTTATGTATCTTAATATTCGACACTGGTTTTATTACAAATTTTTATGGAAACCTTAAATTATTTGTACTCACCGCATGGGCGGCAATGGGAGGCCGGCTGGACTGTCCGGATATGAAGAAGCTTTGAAAAGTGGACAGTCGGACGACTGCAGGAAACAGTAGAAGAACTCATCCGCCAACAGTGGATTGGCCACTTTGTTGACTTTGTACTCTTTACCCGTTAGGGTCTCATAAAGCGTCAAGGCCACTATTGAAGAGATATTGCGTACCTTCATTTGCAAGGAATCGGGGTTGAAGTTCTTTGCATCGTTTACATCAGCCAATACTGTATAATCCTGGCTGGTATTCGCATACACAAAGGCCACATTGTCGAGATCATCGTATATGGAGTGATAGTATTTATTTCTAGGCACAGCGTTCAAAATTAATGCGGGGAATTTAATGTCGCGACGCAAAAAGGATTGCGCAGATGTAGGGGGTATTTGATAACCCACGTCCGAATCTATGTTTACATTAAAGCCATACCGCGACGAATTAGCATATTGATTGAGCTTCTGCGGGAATTGACGGGCCAGCGGTGTCGAGGTCAACGTGTGTAGTTTTACGTGTGCTATATCGTCCAGTGTACCAATGTCTAACATGAACTCGATGTTATCAAACGAAATGGGAGTAGTGAGAGTGGAGCGAGTAGGAAAGGCCAGATGTTCCATGTCGTACACGAATCTCTGAGATCCAATGTAGTCATAAGACTCGCCATTGAATGCCACAAAAAGCACATTGCGATTTGGGTCGGTCAGCGCGTCCTTTGAAGGCAGCAACAGACGCAACATGTGGGCCACCTGCGTAAGAGTGGCCAGGCCCACAAGCGAATCCATCGCGCCCAATCCTAAAACACCAAATGTGAGCAGTCGATACAATTAATAATTGCGCTGTGCACTTACCCAGACCATCGAACATGCTGGTAGTGTCTAGACGGCATGACACAATTATAAACTTCTCGTTGGGATTGACACTGCGAGCAACATTTGTGTCCAAGTTCTCAGGAGAATTGCGTGGATACAACGTTGCATAGACATTGCGACCTTCCAAGGGATCACAGTACTTGCCACCCCCAAGATTATTTATGAAATTAGTCCGCCGCATGCATACCTCAGAGTTGACGGCGGCTGACATAAAAGACTTCACTTCCACGGCACATAAGCTGCGTAGAGCATGCGACTCGTAATCAAAGTTGTTGAACTTTTCGAAGCAGTTCTCCAGTTTGGCTATTTCTTCGGGGTCCGCTATATAGTAGATGGGGAAGGGGAAATCCTCATGAAGTAGACCAGTGCCCCAAGGATTCCAGGTGTTGGCCACGTTGTTGGCATCGCAGGTGGAAGTCTCCGAGCTGTTGCTCAATTTCAGGCCGCTGTACTGATTGGGACAGATGAGTTCATGCGAAAATTGTTGCATTAGTTTGGGCCTATTGATTAGCAGCACAGCCGATATTATCCTTGGACCGGCTTCCTTCAGGCGCAACATGTTTGCCCTCGTAAACAAATGTGGTGGTATTAGAGGAGCGTATGGTGGCGACGGATGACTTTTGAGCAAAAACTCCAAATCCGCTTCCACATTTATCAGGTGCAGCACGCCAACTGAACCCGAATGCGTCGCTAAACGACGCGGAAGTCAACAAAAAATGATAACTAAAATTTGTTCTTCCATTTATAAATGTTATATTTACATGAGCATCCTGTCTGATGCGTGCCGTTCAAGCGACGAAAGCAGCTTGCGCCCAGAATGGGCTGATACATCTTATCACGAGTCCGTTCGCTTAGAACTGCGGAGGAAAAACAAAAGCAGATTAGATGCGTCAGCAACAATATTGTTTTTATGTGTAGGCCGACGCATCGCCGACATGTTTGCATTCTGTAGATTTTTTTAATACTCACCAAAGCCGGTAGCTTGGAGCAACAACAGCAGCCATATCGCAGCTGCTTTCATCTGCTGTGCCATTAAAAGAGTATTTGCAACCAGTGTCCGCCAATAATCCTGCGTTATTATTGCTAGTGTACAAATAACAACAAGAAACTGCACATAATTATCTACGTATGTGTGAATCGTTGTGTGTGACGGGTGATACTTAAATACGCGCTAGTTGTCACGACTTTTAAAATATCGCGATTCACAGCTGGTGAGCAACATAAGGGATATTCCTCGAATTTATTTTTATTACATAGTACTAGAGAGCAGTGCTGCCAGCTTCTTTTTACAAAAACAGTCAGATTGACCCCTAAAAATGGAAACATTTCCTTTTGATGTCAGCAATAGTTTTTGGCCAAATACGTGACCACGGCAACTTGTTGTTATTAAGCAAAATTTTGAAACCATTAAATTAAAGTATAGAACTTTGATATTAAGTTTGAGTAGTAGTAGTAGTAGTAGTAGTAGTTGATTAACTTTTCCATGATTCTCGCACCAAATATTTGTTTCAAGAGCTTATTATTCACTTAAATATGACTAAGGCTACAAAATTAGAAAAACTTTACTAGCATATTGACATTTAAAAAGCGATTAACTTAAAACTAAAATAGCGAGTCTTCGGCGCGTATATATTCCCCAATATCCGATTGATGAAAGCAAACAGTAGTCAGCGGATCCGCGGTTTTGCATTCGGTGGTGGAGCGTGCAAGGACTCCAAAGCCTAAAGCCAAGTCGTTCATAGAAAACACAACAACGCCCTGGTACTGGCCGGCGTTTTCGGTTATTCTGCCCAGGCCGGATTTCGGTATGTGATTGCCGTAAAGGAACTGCTGCTCGAAGGAAGGCTTAACCCAAACCTTGTACTGTGCGTAAGGTGCCAAATAATACAAAGCCGTAATGTGGAACTTCAGCTTGTTGGTCTTGGAGAACTTGCCAAAGCATGTGCCTACACAGACAAGCTGCTTGTAGCCGAAACACTCGCTTAGTTTTAAAATACGCTCTGACACATAGTAGATGCGATCTTTGTGTTCGCGGAAGCAGTATGTTCCGTCCGGCCGATCTATCAGTTGCTGTACGTTTGTGCCAATGCTGAAATGGAGTGATTGGTATTAAGTAATAAATTTACCATTTAATGCGTGACTTACTATTTGGCAAGTTTTTCAAAGAGAATCTTAGTACGTTCGTCGGTTAATCGCTTCATATTTATTTGTGAAACAATAAACGCGGCACAATATAAAAAATGTGTTTTTACAAAAAAGCACTAAAAATTACCAATGCAACACGCGCTACAATATTAGTGGTGAGCAGTAGAGCAAGTCCAAGAATACTAGCCGATATATTTATCGATACCTGTGTTACATTGTTACGTTGTCATTGTATTTCACGTTGCAATTTGGTCTTTTTTCAGCCCCAGCATTTTCAAATATCACATAATGACATGATATTTTCAGGAATTATATGGGTGCATATGTACATCAATGCGTCAGTCTTTATTTTTAAATATGTGTTTATTTTTGTCAATTTGTCAACAATGCTCACAAACCTTTGCCTATAGAACTAGTTAAAAAATTTAATAGTTTTTGTATCCTTTACCAAACGACTTTAAAAATGTTTCTATACAAGAACTTTCATTTTTTTTTTTTCTAATTATTAAAGTCTTGAATTTATATTATATTTTTTGTTCAGAGGCTATATTGAATTTTTATCAATACTCGAAAATGTCATAACCAATTTTAAAAAGTTAAACAATTCTTAGAAGTTAATGAATGTATCTAAATATCAATCATTTTAATAATTTATTTTTCAACTAAACATTTTTGAATTAGGAAAAAGCTAAAAAAAAAATCTTAAAAATTAAAAACAGGTCTAAGCACAACAAAAATTCAAATAAAATGGTTTTTCATCACATGGGGCGCATGTTTATAGGAAAATATAGGTTTGGTAAAGGATACAATTTGGCTGTTAATTGTATGAAGGTATATAATATAAAAGACTGCTTGCGGTCATGCCGACTCTGAATGTTGCTGGGAATACTGCTGTTCCTTTAGCAAATTTTCGAGCTGTTGCTCCTGATAGTATGCCACAAAGTGCGCCGCTGAAACCTGCTGGAAAAGCGCGCAAATGCTGGGCTTCAGATTGTAAAAGAACAGCAGCTGTTGCCTCTGGTTGAAATCGCAGATGAGGGAATCTATAACAGTGGCCGTTGTGAAGTCGGCGCCATATACGTGGGAGGCATCGATGACGACGGGAACATTTTGGCGCATGGAATGTTTGTTTATCAGATTGCGTACATATTCAACTGATGGAAAGATTAGACATCGATCGGGCGTAATCATCAGATATTCACGGCCCGACGAAGTTAAAAGTAGCTCCATACTTAGCTTCGGACGTGCCGCATTATACAAAATGAAAATAACGTTAACTCCTATTCCAATAAGAAGTCCGATTTCCAGCGGGAGCAACAGACAAGCAAGAAAGGTTCCGAGGCCGGGCACCAGATCGCTTTCTAAATGAGATAAATAAATAATAGTAGATGCAGGTTAGCAATATTGTGTTTTATAATTTCTGTGTATATGCATATAGATATATAAACACGATTAAAAGAGCTACACTTTTTGCAAAGACGTCTGAACTCTTAAAATTGTGACGTCACAACAGCTCGATAACAAATATCGAAACTGTTCTGTGCGCAACCTTTAGATGTCTCAATCGTGATATTGTATAAAAATGGATAAACAATCATCATGGGAATTTTTGGTATTACTTACTTTTAGCACGCCACATAGGCCTTACGACCTTGATTTCAACCATGAATACAACAGCGGCCATTATAATGGCTGCCAGTGTGGCTTTAGGAACAAAATAAAAGTATGGCGTCAGGAAAATCAGAGCTATTATCACTAATGTTCCAGTATATATACTGCTTAGTGGGGTTCTCACGCCGCTGGCATTGTTGACCGCTCCCCGGCTTAATGCGCCGGTGCCCGGAAAACCTTGCACAAAGGAATTCACTATATTCGACGTGCCAATGGCAATCAGTTCCTGCGAGGCATCTATTGGCTTGCCGGGAGCTGTAAACCATTAAAAAAAAATGTATATGTTCATTAGACATTTTTATGGGAGGACTCACCGAAAGCCTTTGCAATTGCAATACTCTCCATGAGAGAAATCAGAGGTATTATTACTATCCCAGAGCCAAGGCTGTGCACCATGTCCAGAAAGCTTTGTGGATTGCCGTCGCTGGTTTCGTTGCCTGCAAGGGATGTTGGCGGCAACTGTATGCTGGGAAGCCCTGGGGGTATCTCGCCTACAATAAGAAAAGGCGCACCAAACTGCTCACTGTGCAGCAGGTATCCCATTGTGCAGCAGACAACAACTAGGATCGCATTGCGTGCCGTGCCCACAATCCACATGAGTTTGTTAACAGCACGGTAAACCCGCGAGGGCTGCTCGTCGTCGTGTTCCGACCCAATGCGGTAGGAAGACAAAGTGCGCAACATTAAAAGCACTATAATACACGTGGTGCCCAGGAGAGTGTCGGCGGCACGGAAATGCTGTATATTAAGGAATACTTGCTGCCAGATCTCCACAAAGGAGCTGCCGTTGGCCGTTATGCCGAGAACATTCTGAACTTGCGAGGAGAGAATTATCAGGGAGACAGCGGACGTAAAGCCCGAGGCAACCGGTCCCGAAACAAAGTCAATGAGGAATCCCATGCCAAAGAGACCCATTAACAACTCCACAATGCCGCACAGCAGGCAGAGCAGCACCGATTTCTGCCACGAGCCCTGCGCAACCTCATATGTCAGCAGCGCAACAATTGCTGAGGGTCCCATCGGTACATCCTTGCAACTATCCAAAATCATATACACAAAGCACCCAGCAAATGAGGCATACAATCCATACTGAAAGAAACTGAATTTAATAACAAGAAAAAAGGGGAAGATCTGCGCTTACCGCCACCGGAAGACCCGCAATGCCCGCATATGCCAACGCCTGTGGAATGACTGTTAGCCCAACACTTATGCCAGCTACCAGGTCACATATCGAATCCTCGGCAGTATATCTGGGAAGCCATCGCAGAATAGGCAGCCGCTTGTGAAGGTTTTTTTGATTAAACAAGCGCGCTCTGAAATTCCGCAGGCAGAGCCTCGTGGCATCCAAGAAACTCTGTGATGCATTTTTTGTTACCTTTCTGCCATCTTCTGTGACTACAAGGAACATGAGAAAATCACTTGAAATGTTTACATTATTTGTAAATATACGGATTTAAATTCGAGGTGAATGTTATGGAAATGAAGCAGAATTTGTTTGCTAGCAACTATATCATTATACCTGCTAAAAACATTAACTAAGTTGGATAAATCTCACGTACTAAGCGTATGCTATTTGTTTTATTTTTTGTTTAGCCTATATACAGTTTATTGTTATTGTTTTCACTGCAAGTTACAAGTGTTTTTTCACAAATTTCATTGCCAAGGTTCTTAGTTTTATCCGCTGAGAACATCAAAAATAATTCCGACTCATATATCATATTAAAGTTTACAATGTTAAACAAAAATAAAAAACTTTTGGAATAATTTAACAAGTGTGTAAGCAATAACACAATTCTGTGGTACAAATGTTGCTAAAACTTACGTATAAATTCTTTCGATCCTTGAGAGACACCTTCCAAACTAGAGCTACTGTAATTTTGCTCCGAGAGGTTTGATTTAATACTTACTGTAGACGACTTAAAGACATCATTAAGGTAAACATGATTCAAAGCCGGATTAAACTTCATTTTAAACCAAGTAAATTATTCTAAAATCAAAAGAGATAATTGATACATTTGAAAATTAAGAAATGGCATAAAACTCAAGCACAACGAGGAAATAGTATTACTAATCTACAAATAAGATACCCTGTAGCCAAATCTGAACTTGTAAAAAAATAAAAATAAATAAAAAGTATTAATTTTTTCAATTATATTTTTGTTATTTTGGAACGTTTTCTTTTTTTGTAGTTTCTGTGGGTGTGCTAGTGGCCTAAAATGTTTGCTCGATCTTTAGGGAAGATCATGCTAACGTGGGTTATGGCCATTACGGGGCGGGATGGGCGTGTTTGGAAATTATTTCCACCAAAAAAAATAAAATTGATCTATGTAAGGTATATACGAAATTAACAAGTCCCAGTTCAGCTTTCTTGTAGTCTCTGAAATCGATCTGTCAAACAGACAGGCAGATATGGTTAACACGGCTTAGGGTATAAAAACCAAAAACAAAACAATCGCCAACGACAATTTTAAATCAACTAGCTTATTCCATCTAATCGCCTCGTTTTGAAAAATATTTCATTATAAAATACACAAAAAATTGGTAAGGATAAATTTTTGAATTCGCCTACATAATTTACAACCAGGCAGCATAAAAATAACTTTAGTAACTTAAATCATTTTTGGACGGAGAACATTTGAAGTATATTATAAATGCATAACAGCAGGTAAGGTAATTAGAAGCGATACCTAATATTGAAGGTGGCACAACTAGTGGGCAATAAAAAAAATGCAAAATATATTTTCAAATAGTTTTTTGCATACTGCTTACTTTATAGGTCGACAAATGATCTCATAATTCAAAAATTTCAAGCCCATTTATTGTCAACAAATTCAGTTGGTTCTCAGTCGAGTTACAAACAAAAAAGAAACGTCTATTGAAATTGGCTACCTTTTTTTTATTGGAACGCTTTATAGTGTCCGCACCGGAAACATGATTTGTCCAATTTATAATGCGTTCTGATTTGGTTTTTGTCGCTGTGTATCATGTAAGACAATATTCGTTTTTGTGCAATGTTTGTCTTACTGTCCGGCCGTCTTCTAACCTTTTGAGATCAAATCAAAAATTTGTTACAATTGCATGCAGATCAAATTTAATACCGAATCGTAAATCTTTTAAAACTATTTTGCTGTTTACTATATGGTTGCTCTTACAAAGCACTACAACACCAGTGAATTTCACATAAAGTTAGTTTGTTTTAGGTATCCAACGTATTATTTTTTAATTCAACATAAGTAAACTCTCGAAGCGTAGTATTATTTATAAACCTCGGCGAACGAGCGCAAATGTTAGTTTGCCACCATTGAAACTTTTGAATTGAGCTTTTATTATATGCGAACAATGCCAAGTGAGAGCTTTTGCGCTTGGGGAAATGCGGCTGTGTATCAAAATGTATGCTCAATGGGGAAATGCGTGTATTACTCTCCCACTCTCTCGCATGTAGAAGGTAAGAGAGCGAGCGACAGCGATTGTTGTTAGCATTGTGTAAGCTTCGTTTAAGAATATATTTATACAATTATACTGTTCAAGTCGAAAAAAAAGATTCTTAAGAACAGTAAATCTTTCTTGTTGGACTTTGGCGCATTCAGCAGAAAAGCCCGGCTAGCTCAGTCGGTAGAGCATGAGACTCTTAATCTCAGGGTCGTGGGTTCGAGCCCCACGTTGGGCGAGTTTAATTTTTTTGTTTTTTTTTCTTAACAAAATTATTACATTTATACTTCTTCACTCAATGAAACTAGTATAATATATTGGAAACTTGCAACTTTGTATATGTATACACATACTTGTAGTTATCCCTTCAAAGTGTTTAGATTTCTGCCACGCCCACTGCGAGGCTGTCAATTTGTTAACATCTCAATACACCTCAAATAGTAAATTAATTAAACATGAATATTACCCACAATTTTAGAGCTAAAGTCACCAAATTTTGTATATAGTTAGCTGGGGACCGCCTCCCAGGATTTCGGCATTGATAATTCGGTCACGATTACAAAAAACTTAAGATTTAAAAAGTTTCTGTTTTATAATTAACTTTTATTTAATAAAATTTAACTGCTACGGAAAAAACATTTTCAATGGGTAAGGTTCTTAAATGTAACGTACAAAACTTGTTTTTTTTTCTTTAGATGCAACTACGTAATGCTTTAAGCAAAGTCGAAATTAGCAAATCATTTTTGCTTAAAGTGTAAACTACATATTTGAAATTTGTTCATGTGCAGACGTGTTTCACATTGATAATGTTAAAATATAGAATTACAAAATATACTTTGAATGTTTGTTTAATAATTTTTAATAATATAAAATGTTGAACATATTAAATTGACAGCATACATATATATATATGAGTATAATTATATTAGAGAAATGTGCTTAAATTGTCTACATATTAATTTGAGTTAAATTGAATTGAAGGCAACATTTGTTCACTAATATCAAGTACATACCAGTGTTCGTTTCTGGGATTTATAAAAACCGTTATTAAATAATAAGTACATATGTATATTATATATATATATATGTATATATAACTCGGCTTGTGTGAAAAGCGAATAAAATTGACGGTGGTACTTATGAATCTTATACAATATAACGACATTCAGGCTAATGACGACCAAACAACGTGGCTTTTCACTATTTATGTAGCCAATTGAATAGCTTATTGAGAAGAGAGCATTTTTGGAGCATATTTAGTGTTTAAAATTGGTTTCTGACTTATTGAGGCACATTTGATGGATCACTTAAGGACATTAACGTAAACATTTGATTGGCTTTCGTTCGCCTTGGCTTGAGAAGCCTTCTAGAAATGCTTCCTCATGCTCATGTGGGCTGAGAAAAAGAACGGAGACAGCAAAGAGCAGACAGATACCAAGATGTTGACCAGATATTGATGATTTGCTAAAAGTTTCGAAAATAAACATATTGATTTTTTTTGAAAAGATTCTTGGCAACTTTAAATTTTTCGGTTGAACTCACCACCACTGCAAATGTCGTGCAAGGTGTCCTCCACGTAGCCATTATCATTGTCACAAAGACACAGTTTGGTTTTACTGGACATGAACTTAGATACTCCAATGGTTCGATTGTTGTTCTCAAATTGACAAACCATGCCATCTTCACACTCATGGTTGCTATTACATCTGTGCCGCAGACCTGAAAGTTTAAGTTAGAAATTTAATAAACGCAAAAAAAATTAAATCTATTTTTGAAATGAATTTAAAAACGGTTAAAAAGGGAGATAATGAATGTATAATGAATATAATGAATATAATATAATATAATAAATATGAAGCAAATTCTAGCTGAGTTTTTCAGCCATGTCCGTCCGGCCGTCCGTCTGTATGAAAGCAGCGGTCACGGAAACTGCAAAGGCCAGAGTCCTAAACTTTTCGACTTTAGCTTCTTTTAATGAATACGCAGAAAAAATTTAGATTATTTTTCGATATCGTACCCCGTTTCATTAAAATCGATACAAATCGATTTCAACCTGTGCTTTTCTTGCCAAGAGCTAGAGGCAGCAAGTTTGTTGCGGTATATTCGTGTAAAGCAGACGCAGATTAAATTGGATATTCATTTTAGAGACCTCCATCCGAAAATCCGCTCATCAAATACTAAAAACTTCCCAGTTGGTTTGAAAATTGCATAACGATCATTCATTTAGTTTAGAAGAAAATCAAGAATATAGTTGCTAGACTGTAAAATATGTATTTTATTGTTCGGGTTCGAATCACAGTTTTTATGAAATATTTTGATATTTTCAATTTTTGTAAAAGCTAATAAAATTAAGCAATTTTCAGTGTATATTCTGTACATATGTATAAGTGTATGTAAGTGGAGGACATTTGCAATTTTCTGAGCTGTGCATGTCATAAATTGGCACTGCAGCGATTTTGTGCCTGTTCCAGTCACGACATACTCACATAAATTTGACATTACCCTAACATCACATCTTGTACGTGGTGAGTATTGTGTTTCAATGGTAGGTAACTAACAACAGCAAATAATAATAGCAAGAACGTTGAAGTCGGATGCAACCTACTGCAGAATACCCAGTTAACACAGTGGACGTAACTGCAGTTGACATGAACTTTATTGGAGGTCACGTGAAGTTGGAGACGCCAGCTCTTAAACAGTCAGTGATATAGATTTTTAGAAAGGTTGAAATTTTTGAGAATGTAACGGTCATTCTTTTGAACACGTATAAAAACCTCTTACATTGGCAAAGTAGTTAATTTAATTAAGTAATTTAATGGATTCTAATATAGGATTTCGGAAACTTCCAGGCGCAGGTATGAACAAATTTGGGAAACTTGTTGAAACTTTCTTTTTTTCCATTTAAATGGGCAGTGAGGGTATATTGGTTTTGTAAAGTAACAGGCAGAAGGAAACTTCTCCGACATCATTAATGTTCTTGATCAGGACGACGAACTGAATTGATTTAGCCATGTCTATTTGTGCATCCGTAATATATATACAAAATATACTTTATTTGAAAAGGGTAAACCAAACTAGCTTTATATAATTGTATATTTGATATGTATTTCTATGACATGAATTCCTATGTATATGTATAAGAAATCGTTAGTTATTGTTGAAAGCATTGGCACTAAGTTAAATAACGATGGGTCATCATGATTACAAATAAAAACCTGTAAAGAAGATGCGCCTGGGCTATAAAGGAAAATATCACATGTGTGAGAAACTGAGTCAAAATTCTTACGAAATCAACACAGACACGGCGAGTTTGGAGAATGATGTACATTTATAATGGTGCTTTGTTTAATTTTCATTTACTGCAGCCCCTTGGCACTTGAGCTGCTGGCAAACAAAACATCTAGCTTCCAGGAAAGAGGGCTCTTGAATTATGAATGTAATATGCATGTCTACCAATTAGCTACGTACTAACTAACTAAAGCCTTCTATTTCTTCTTCTAGGCGCCCTTGTGCCTACCTTTAAGCACATCTGGACAGAGTCCATTTGATGGCGGTGAATCATCTCCGCACAGGCAACGCATCTTGTAGTCGTTGGGGTCCTTGACACAGCTGGTGCGCTCCATCGTTGAGCATTCATCATTGGTGCTGCACTCGCGTCCTTTGACTGAAACGCAGATTGAAACAGTAAATTGCAAATTAATATTATACAAATTAATCTATTATATTTGTCTAAAAAAAATCCCTGGCAATTAGCAGTACATATTCACATCTGTACAAATCTGGGTTACGCCCACATTTGAGTGACAATGCTCGGGACATGCTGATAATTTGACTCTATCGCATAGCGTTTACCGCCCCGCCCAGCCATAAATGTTGTTTGCATTGCATTTGACTGACTTGTTTGATCAATTTTCGATTTATGCGGGCGTCTACAGCTAAAAAAAACGGTTTAGTCATTTGTTCTTAGCTTGTTGGGGTGGTAGACATGGCATGTGATTAGGCGCCTCAACGCTCATTTTTCGGTACGATTGCTATTTAATATTTAATGGTACAATTTTATTTGCTTAATAACAAGATAATTTTGTCATTTCATTAAGTCAAATAATATTGAGTTTCTTGAGGCTGTTTTAATAGAATATGCTAGAAATAAATAAGTACAAATGAACGCTTTATAATCAATCAAGATTTTAATTATTTTTGATATTTTGGTTTTTTGTCGGAAATTTGTATCGGTTTGATTTTTAGAGGATGCCTTGCGAAAATAGTATGCAAAATTTTATGACTCTATTATGGCTGGAGGGCGTTTTATTGTGCCTGGCCGGAAGTCAAGGTCGTAATCTTTAGGAGGTCACCAGCATCCAACAACCACATTTGGGGACCCTAGCTTTAAAATTGCAGAAACATGCAACTTTTATCAATTGGAGATGTCAGTTGTAACGGGTTTTGTATTTTTCCTTTTCTTATTTGGGCCAGCAAAATTTCGTAAAAATTTGGTGACTCTTACTTAAAAACTGTCGGAGATATAGACATTTCCGATTCTTAGGACGAGGGCGTTGGGGGTGATTTGGCGGGCTTGGCCGGGCATGAAGGTCGCAATCTTTGGCGGACGGCACCAGCTTCAAATTTGTAAAAATATTCAACTCTTATCGATTTGTGACTTTGGGTGTTATCGATTTTGAACATTGCACAGATACTCTGTACTTTAAAGATTATCAAAAGTTAACGGTACAGACAGATACATTATTTTTTTATATGGGGACTGTCTGTATAAAAACATATTTTTTTTTTTGTGTAAATAATTTTTTATAAAGCAAATAATAGCGCCTACGGTAAATCGTTAGTATTATATTTTTTGTTGATGATCTTAGATATAACATGAACTTCATCGATATTTACGATCTATCTTACCTATAAAACAATAAAGTAAAAAATTTTGAAAAAATAATAATATAACGATAATAAAAAAATAAAATATTTATATATGGTATATATAGGTAACATTGCTAAATACTAAAAAAATTGAAAAATATAAATTTAAAAGAAAACAATTCTATTCTAGCCACAATTATTCCTAACTTTAGGAATGTTTCGTGAAATCGTACTTCAGATTCGATTAGGAATTCTACTCACTTATGGGACCTTGTGTGGGCGGCGGTTGATTATTGGTCTTGCCGAATGTAGTCAATGCCGTGGAGCTCACCCCAAAGAGTATGATAAAGACGCCAAATAGCATAGTCAGGCTGCCGCATTGTGTGAAGCGTTTCAAGGGCTGCATTTTAGGGCACTTTCAGTGAGCGCTTGTAGCCAAAAAAAATCCGCCAAAAATGAACTATTATATAAATAACTAAGGTATTTTTTACAAGTAAATCCTCGCGCACTATATTTTTGAAAGTCTAATGTTCTTTTAAGAAACAGTTTCGAGCCAAAAAGTTGTATTTAGCCGAGAAACCACGTTATCAGATTGAAGATGATTTGATCGAGTACTGGATAGATACAAGTTTTAGCTAGCAACTCAACAGCAGATTAAAACACCTTTTTTGAAATATAATCTGCATCTGAGTCAGCGAAAGAACGAACCAGTCGCCTGCGCGCTCGAAATTCAAGTGATGAATTTCGTAGCACACACGTAGCTTAAATTTTGTACGGCTCGGCTCGACGGTTCCTTGCCGCTCGCTCACGCCAGTGCCAGGCCCACCCTCGAGCCTCATTTACGCTCAAGGAGCACCGAAATTTGACAAATCCGACAACGAAGTTTGCACACTCTCGCAGAGGCAAATGTCTTTCTCTGACACGATTTTATGCAATAAAAAAACCTTATAAAATAAAGTATAAAATATATTGATAAATACATTTGTAACAATTTTACTTTTTTATGCAAACAAATATAAATTATCTCTAAGTTATACACATATTTATTTATTTGCTTTACAACTTTGACCTCAGAACGATTCCAGTTAGTTTCTTTAAAAAATTGTGAATTAAAGCCTTGAGGTAGCCTTGTCGTGGGTTGTTTTTTAATTAAATCGTGCGACATCGACGCTGCCAAAATCATAGGCATATTTTAGACTGTGCTGGTTCCGAAGCTCGTAATCTGAATTTTCTCGTACTTTCAGCGAATGTATTATCGTATAGTTATGTGTGTATCTGAATGTGTGTATACATAAGTCAAGTTGTAACGCACTTGTAGTTTGCTTCGTATTAGTTTCGTTAACGAAGATGGATTTTTTTCTGTTTTTCAAGTTTTTATGTCGTCGTCGTAGTTTTACCTTCGTGCAATTTTTATTGTTGGTGCGCTAAAAGTCGAGGCGGCCTCGTCTCGTCCTCGTCCTGGCGCAACTCTATGTGTGTATTATTATAATGGCGAAGTCATTAGAGCCATTGCATAGCCTAGTTTTGGAAGCTCCGTCCAATACGTGCACAAGTCACACACAACAATAAAGTGTGGCATTAGCACGCACAACAACTGCGACTACAACAACATGAAGCGAATGGAGTTTTGAACAACAGCAAATACTTATTTTGGCCATTTTTTATTTTCTCTTTTTGGTGCTTTTCCTGCTGTGCTGGGCTTAAATTACATTTCACTTGCACTACCATCAATGTTGAGTGGGCGCTTGTTGCTTTCGCTGGAAAGGTTGCATGCCACGCCCACAACGTTGAAATTGCCAATTTTACAAATTAGCATTTGCATATCGAACAATTGGATTTCACAAACGGATACACAGTAGAAAATAAAAATACTTTGTAGTCGAGCACACACACACACACACACACACACACACTCACACCTACATACCCAGGTATGTTTGCTGGGACTATTTAAGGACTCATTGCCATGGAATGTGTCAACGAGTGCCGCTTATCGGGGCGTTCATCTGGTTATAAACGATTGTTTTGATCGGTCTAGCAGCAAACTCATTTGCCCTCCACTAAACGTAAACCATTAAAAGACATTTCATTTTGACCCCAAACAGAAGAAATTCATTTTACACGCACACTAAACATTTGCATATATATATTATATAATTTTCAGCTGTGGTTCGGCAGATATCTTTCTATTGGATTATTCTAAATTCAAGATAAAATTAAAACTATTGTTCAATTATGTTTTTTTATAAATTGAAAGTCAAGTCATAAATGCTTCCATATTATTAAATTATTTATTTTTAATTTTAGATTTAGTTACTTGTTCACAATTTTGCGCCAATGTGCAGAGCAGGCGAAATGTGAACTGTATAACTTAGTGCATGGCATACCTAATTAAGTACTAGCAAATTATTTATATATATTGTATATATAAAATACTTATTTGAACGTAAGAGCACTTTATACAGACATGGTTTCTTCTTGACATTATTGATAAATGTTATGGCCCAAATCCATGAGAAATTATATAGAAAACTCACGAACTTGTGCAAAAGTCCACAGGAACAAACCAACAACTGCAGCTACATGCGGAGCCATGCCCAGTAATTAAAGAGCCATTTCTTTTTGTCCACAATCTGCCTGCCATGTTATTCTTAACTGATGATTAATTAGTGCGACATAACAAATGCAAAACGACCAACTGGCGAATATAGAATTTTCTCACGAAATCTGTGGAGCTGGCAACGAGCATGCCTAGAGGTCATCATATTTGCCATGTGAAACCGGAACCCAACTCAGCCGCATTAACTCTTGAGTGAATGCCAATTTAGGCACTTTAATTTCATACTATCGCCCGTCTAATCGCAGTAAGACCCAGAATGCTTACTGCAGGAATATAAAATAGCTACACTGAGCTAAATGACCAGAATTGCAATGGAGGCAACTAAAGCTTGATTCTGCTCCTGTGTTTTATTTAGCTGCTAGCTGTCTGATCAATTACACGGAGAATGGAATACATAGGATTGCTCTAGTCGGGAGGTCCCGACATTGAGGTACACTGAACTCAGAACCTGAACCTGGAACCCACAGCTTCAGTTGCAAAACTTTTATCGACGGCACCATTTAATTTAATATAAATATAAATCCTGGTGTTCCCACATAAGGATAGGTCTCAACTTTACCCAGTCGTAACTTTGGCAAAACGGGTCTTTTTGTTCATGGTTCGGTGTCTAGATGAATTCTACATTTCAGTTTAAAAGTAACATTTTTGGTCCAAATTCATGTAAAAAATTTTCGAATATATACCCTAGTGATCCCACATAAGGATAGGTCTCAACTTAGCCCAGGTGTAACTTTGCCAAAACTCAACCGATTTTGATGAGGAAGGTCTTTTTGTTCATGGTTCGGTGTCTAGATGAATTCTACATTTC
>SCDY01001787.1:0-38517 GCA_004143825.1 Drosophila micromelanica
TATGATCATGATTTGTTATCTATATTAATTCTGCCTTTAAAATATATGCATATTTGAAAATAAAATTTTTTTGATTTTTTCCGTCAAAAAATATAAGGGTCCCCCCTTATGAATTTTGAAAAAAAAATTTTTTCAAAATTTAGAATTGCGAGTTTATGTTTTTAATCGATTGCATTTATCATATTTAGCATAAAAAACAAAATTTAACTTGATTTTGAGAGGGTCAAATTATCGGTCAAAAGTCATGCCAAAATTGACAAAAATTTGGACATGTAAAATTCTGGGATTCATGGTTTCCATACTTCAAACTATGTCAAAACTGTGTCAACCGATTATTACGTTTGATGGCATTATTATCATAATTTGTGCATAAATAATGCCAGGCTACACGAGTTAGTTCTTATTGAACTTTGAACGAGTATTGTTCTATCGGTTACACCACACACAGCAAAATTGTAACATGTTAATTTTTAGCTGAACGTAATAAATATATTTTAAAGCAATGAATTGCAGTTATGTTAATTAGTGTAATAAAATATTGAATGTCATGGGAATTAATAAAATTAATAAAACAAATTAACAAATAGTACCGACTGCAAAATACTCTGTACCTATTATTACTTGATGGTTTCAACTGTAGCAAAAAAAGATAAGGACAGACGTTCCATTAACCAATATACCCACAATTATATATAATTATAATTATATTGATAAACGTATTTGTTGTCAGCGATACAACAACAAGTTTCTGTAGCTTATGCCCGCATACAAACCTATATAGTATACCATATATAATGTACACAGACTCTTATCTATGTATATTAGACGGAATAAAACAACTTGTGTTCACACAAGCTGGCCGCTGAGCAATCTTATCTAAGGCAACTTTTACTATAGCTGAGATAGTGTTTAGTACGAGGGTCAGTGAATGCGATGCAATTATTCCAGAGTTCCCGAGTTTAGTCTGTGTTCGACAGTTGTCGAGCTTGGCACGGCATCGAAATGGGTTTGGGCCTGTTGATCTTGGTTGGCTTGGGCACACTTATCTTCTGGCTATACAGAATCAACAAGGACTACTTTGTGCTGTCCTTCTTTGCAAAGCGGATTCGCACCAAGGACGGACGACCCTTGGACAGCATAGCTCCGGTGGCCAAGGGAAATACAATTTTTGGCAATTGCTTTGACTTGTATGGCAAAAATGAAGGTGGGTAAAAATTAAGAAAGAAAATTTCACAATTGTACACAATTGTTGCAATCTTTTACAGCTGAGGTGTTTGACTGTATTCGCAATTCGGCTAAGGAATATGGCCGCAGTTATATAGAATATGGCTTGAGCACGGCCATTTACAATATTATCGATGCGGACAACTTTGAGCTGGTGCTCAACGATCCGAGTCTAATCACAAAGAGCCTCGTTTACGATTTTCTACAACCAGCTTTGCGAACCGGTTTGCTGACCTCCACAGGTAAATTACCTGTGTAAAGTAAAACGAACTGAGTTGAAATTAATTAATTAATCTTCAGATAAGAAATGGCATACAAGACGCAAAATGCTCACGCCCACATTTCATTTTAATATCCTGGGGCAATTTCAGGAGATTTTCAAGTGAGTTTTTTAATAATTAAAAATTTAAATAAAACTGAATTTTTTTTATTCAAAAAATAGAGCGGAGAGTTTAAAGTTTGTGCAGCAATTTCAGGGACAAACGGAGAGTAGCATTTCTCTAAGTGAGCTGATACCCAGATTTACGCTGAACAGCATTTGTGGTAGGTCTGCCATACTGGGTATTTACTGTGACTAGCTAAAATTGAATTCCACCCACAGAGACCGCAATGGGCATTCGACTGGACGACATGGCTGCCAAGGGGGATCGTTATCGGGAGAGCTTTGGCATGATTGAAAAGTTGTTTATCAAGCGTTTGAGCAATCCGCTTTATTGGAATAATACCATCTATAACACGTTCGGCATAAGCGAGGATGCCAAATATCTGAGAGAAGTGCATGATTTCTCCAGCGAAATTATAGCCAAGCGCAGGAAACTCCTAGCACAGCAGCTGAAGGATAAAAGTGGCGTACAAATCACCGAAGAGGATATGTGAGTAAAAAACAATTTATTTATTTAATTTATATATTTTGTATATATTCATATTCACATCTAGCTATATCAACAAGAAACAACGCTTTGCCATGCTGGATACTCTGATCTTTGCGGAGAAGGATGGCCTAATTGATCACCAGGGCATTTGCGAGGAGGTGGATACCCTCATGTTCGAGGGCTTTGATACCACATCCATTGGCCTCATCTTTGCCCTAATGAGCATGTCCTTGCATGCGGACAAACAGGAGCTGTGTCATCAGGAGATCAGCGAGCACATAGCTGGTGAGTTTTGTCCACAAATTTGTCTACAAATTTGATTCCATTTACAATTTACAATATAGATGACCTCAGCAACCTGGACATTAATCAACTGTCCAAGCTCAAGTATTTGGAGTGCTTTATCAAGGAAACGATGCGCCTGTTTCCATCGGTTCCCATTATGGGTCGTCAAACGGTACGCGAAACGGAACTGGCCAATGGCCTAATCCTGCCCGCCTGGGCTCAGATCTCCCTTCATGTGTTTGAGCTGCATCGCAATCCCAAATACTGGAGCGCACCCGACGAGTTTCAGCCGGAACGTTTTCTGCCCGAAAACAGCAAGGATCGTCACACCTACGCCTATATGCCCTTCAGTGCGGGTCAGCGCAATTGCATAGGTAATAAATAAATATATAATAAAAAAATTATGAATAATATATTTTCAATTAATTGCAGGTCAAAAGTATGCCTTGCTGGAAATGAAGACACTGATCATCGTTATACTCAAACAGTTCAAGATTTTGCCCATCTTCGATCCCAAGGAATTGGTTTTCAACAGCGGCATCACATTGCGTTGCAAAAATAATATTAAAGTGAAGCTAGTCAGGCGAAATTGAAAAGTGTAAAAACACTTGAGTATCTTATTTGTAATTCTAAGTTATCAATATTTGTAAAGCTACAAATTTTAAAGATAATTTCTACTTCAAATGTGTGTTTATCTCTCAAAAAAATAAATAAAATAAAAAAATTTAAAAATAAATAATAAATAAAATACACTGATAGATAAAGCTAAAAATTTTAAAGATTTCATATTTTGAATTTTAATTTTCTTAATTTTTATTTTTAAGTTTAATTTCACTTTATATCTGTCTGATTTTCCACATACATTAAATCCTTGTCAGATTAATAAATTGCTGTCGCACTAAAAATTTACTAATCCAATACTAAATATTTTTTATATTATTCAAAAATAAAATAAATTGAATTATAATATATAAATATTAATATAAGTTCTTCTAATTTGCAATTTGATGTTATCAATATTTGTACACTTGTAGAAAAAACTAAAAAAAGATAATTTCTTTCAGGGCTAAATAAAATCTTGAATTTCTTTTAAAACATTTTTCTTTTATTTGCTGCATTCAAATTAAATATTTTGTTTTATATTATGCATAAATATGACATACAATAATTGAATTCAATAATTGAAGCATGAATAAATAAATTTTCTTTAGACCAAATTTCTGCCCCTTTGCAGCTTCTGTCTATATATCTATCTATATATATATTTATATGTGCTTCAAATGTAACAATATTAATTTGTTAAATTTGAGAGCAAAGCATTTGAAAGCCATCTATATTTAAGTTAGGAGCTCTTAGAACAGCGCCCAGTCAGCAGCCGAGAAAGTCGTTTCTGGCTGATAATCGCTGGAGCAGGAGCTGGGCTGCAGTTGGAGCTGCATTTTCCAGTTCCCCCGTTGCTGCAGCTGCTCTATGCTCTATAAATCATTCATGCACAGCCAAGCAAAAGCAGTTTTCCCACAATGAACTAGTCTGAAGGCAGCCTTTATGCAAAACACGCATACTCCAGAGTCGGAACCAGAGTTGGCAGCTGGGGAAGATGCGGATGAAACTGAAGCCAAGTCGTTGCTACGATGCGATTCATCTTTATCTTTTAGCGCATACATTGCACATAATATGCCAGGGACTGAGACTGGCACTGGGAATTCAGAGAGGGGGGGGGGGGGACCAGCTCCCGGGGGGACTGTGCAGCAGGAAGTTGTCTTGGGCGACGTTTTTTGTCATTTGCCTGCTGCGTTTTTTCCATCCTCCTTTTTGCTTTTTGGCATTTCTTTTTTTTTTACAGTTGTCGCTTTTGATTTTGACAGTTCGTTACTTGGTTATACCATTTGCATGCATAATGCAAAAGCCAGAAGAGGAAGAAGAGAGAGAGAGAGGAAGAAGAAGGGGAAGAGCAGGAAGCAGCAGACCAAAGCCCAGAACTCGGCATCAGTTTGCTGTGTGGGGCACATGTGAGCCTCCGAGTCCTGTGGTCCTGTAACACACATCAGCAACATCAACATTATTATCATTATCAACATGATCATCGACTGCTCATCTTGGCCATCAACTGGGACACAGGAATAAGTATAAAGTGAAAGAAGTAGAAGTGACCGCAGCCTAAATACTCTTACCATTCAGAAGAGCTACAAAAAGTAAATTTGTGTTTATTATTTCTAACTTGTGTTTGGTGGGAATACATAAAAAAAACAAAACTATTTTAAATTTTTCCCGATGGTTCTTCTTTAAAATTTTTCAAAATTTCTTAGTAAAGCCTTAAAAAAATGTTAATTAAGTTAACATAATTACCGAAATATTTATTTAAGATATAACTATTTTTTCTCGTACTTTAAATAAAATAATATTATGTATATAAATATTATATTATAAAAATATACAAATTTATTTAATATATACTTCTTTTTTAAATTTTGTTTTTAGCAAGGAAAACTCACTTTTATTTAAAATATAATATATTAATAGTAGCTCAATCTGAACAAATTCATCATAATGAGATTATTTCGCAAAGAAACAGCTTTAAATATATTAGATAATCTGTTTTTACAGAATATGTATTCCTATATTCTTGAAAATAGGTGCTTTTTTTTTGCAATTTCCTTTTGCAAGGGTATCTAAAAAATGGCTTTAAGATTTATGGGCCATGCTTCCGCTTGGTGGATCATTTTGCAGACTGAGCGACATTTTTAGTCGCCATTTGGCTTATTGCGGATTCCAGCTAGCTGCACTTTTGCTTTGCTTCTGGCAAAAATGCCATTTGGCAATGCGATTTGAGTCCTTCATGCAAATTAAATTCCAACTGCTTTCTGTGTGTGTGTGTGTGTGTGTGTGTGTGTGGTTTGTGTGTGTGTTTTGCATATTTGTGTTGGTCAAATATTTTAGCTGACGAAATTGAAAGTGCTTGCTGCAACTGCTGCTGCAAAAAGTCAGACCCGCAACACCTGCATCAACATCGCAAACACCGCAACTCAACGCGAATTTTCCGGGCGCGGAAAATAAGAAAAACTGCGCAATTTTCCGCGACGCCACGAAAATCAACTGCGTCGCAGCTTTTATCCAATGAGATCATCAGCGTGGAGCAGGCTCATCAGACAGGACAAAGGATGCCCAAAAAAAGGAACAAACTATGTTGTAACCGACTCTAAAATACACCCTTTTTCAAAACAAAATGATCTTGGTTGAATTTTGGATAACTTTTTTTAACTCGATCTTTGGAATAGTTTATTGGTCATCTAGTTAATTTTTATATATTTATTGCAAATTCAAAAAATCTTGCACACAACCAATATACACTTTATCACTTAATGTAGTGTGCATCAAAAATAATTACTTGATGCGCATCTGCTTTTGCGTAACAAATTGCGTGTGACAGCAGCGTCGCCGCAGCAGCGTTGCCGTCGACCACTTTTGGCAACCACTCCACTCAACCCACCCCACCCCACCCCACCCCACCACAGGCTATTAATATCTATTAAACAGCCCTCGGTCGCTGCCATACTTCATTAAATGCTTTCATGCAATCTGGCTACCTTTTTTCGCTCTCTGTGTGTGTGTGTGTGTGCGTGCGAGTGTTGACTCTGATTGGGATTAAGGTTTGGCCAGCAGGCCTCGTTGTGATTGCCTCTGTGCCACGAGGATGTTGCTGTGATTGGTTTGGGAGGGAGGGGGAAGGAGGGGGGAAGGGGCAACAGTCAGCGCTGCGAACGTGAAATATTTCATTTGCTGCGAGTTATTTGCTCTGCGCTTTGCCTTTGCCTTTCCGTTGCCTTTGTTTTCGAATAACTCGGTTAACTCTATTAAGGGTCAGGTATTCGCACTACGTCAACATTTTGGTAACATCAACGGGCCTTGATACTACCTAAAAACAGCTATTTATATTACATAATTATAATGTATACGAAATGAAAAATTTTTAAAATTAATCAAAATAATTTCGAAAAAAAATAACCTTATCTTGCAATATAAAAAAAAACATGCAAAAATAAAATTAATAAATAAATGAGAGCTTAAAAATATTCATAATTTTTTTTGTTAAATATCAAAAAATAAAACACAAAATATACCAGCTAAAATAATAGATACCATATTACATGTATATTTTTAAATCATAATTTTACTACATATTAAGTATACGTCAAGTTGTTAATTTGTTTAATTTATATTTATAAACAATTACAATTTAAGTAAAATAAAATGCAAAAAAAATGTAATAAATGTGAGCTTAAAAATATGTATATATTTTTATATGTTCGTAAATAAAATGTAATAAGAAAATATATCAAAATTATAAATACATATAATTCATAAAATACATATAACTCATAAAATACCAGACAAAAAAATAAATATTATAATACTTATAAAATTAAGCCATCATTTTACTGAAAAAAAATTAAACAAATATTAAGTATAAGCCAAGTTTGGAATTAGTTTGATTTATATATCTAAAAAATAAAATGTTGTGTGCTTTTACTTTTACAGATTTGTTTTTTTTTTTTTTTTGTCAATGTTTAATTCTTTATATCACATTAAATATATAATTAAATTCTAATTTTCAGTACAATTACTATACACCAAGTTTTTAATTTGTTTTAGTTATATTTATGAAAAATAAAATTTTTGTATTTTTCTTTTTTTTGGCAAGTATATTCAGACTTCGTTTTGTGCGAAAATTTAATTTTGTATATTGAATTTTTTGTGTGTGTGTGTGTGCGTGATTATCGCTTTCGAGCACGAAAGTCATTTAACAAAGTGGCTGCCCCGCCGCTACAGCATCAATAACTGAGGCGGCCATCTAGGCCATATAATTTGTAGCTGGCCAAGAGTGAAGGTCAATTGTAACTCACCTGGCTCCGTGGTGGTTGTGGTTGTGGTCTCAACAACAACAGCTGGCGGCTCGGTGTTTGCCTGGCTTTTATCCAGCACCAGCAGCAGAACGGTCAAGGATATTAGGGCCCACAACGGCTTGTGGCGCATACGTTGCCAACTCCACATGTTGGCCAAACTCGAAAGGTGTTAACCGCTTGCCTTTTAACTGAATCACAGAATCACGATCAATGCGTGCAATCAATTGGCTGACATTGAGCCTCCGAACACTCGAAACTTGGACTCGGAACACTTTACACACAGCCGACGGCCCTGTGCCAAGGATAATGTGTGTGCCTGTCCTTTTCTGTTCTGTTTTTGTTTTTATATTTTTGTATTCTTTGTGGCGTCTTTAAACCGCTTACGGGCTGCACTTTAAAGTTTTGTGGGCCGCTTTGTTGTTGCCGTCGCTCAATGCCAGCAACAGTAACAGTTAGCAGCAGCAGCAGCAGCAGCAACAACAACAATTGTGCTGCTTGCCACAACGACAACACTTCACACGCTGCTAAAATAGAAATCCACTTGCAGCAAACACTGCTAAATATATATATGTATATATATGTTTTTATTTTTTGGCTATTTGCCAAGTCACTTTGGCTTTAAGTTTTTCACTTTTGCTTTCACTTGGCTGTTTTTTTTTTTTTTGGTTTTTTTTTACCAGGAGCTTTTTTCCACTGCTGTCGCTGCTGACAAAATGCGTCTTTGCTGGCGACGTTGCCTGCTTTTATAGTCCTTGGCCAGCATCGTTGGATTCGGCGCAGCAGCCTCGGCTGCCCTTCGGCACTGAACGAAGCCACGAGCCGAACGTTAAGGACACGAACAGCAGCAGTTGCTGCCTGCTGCTGCTGCTGCTGCTGCTGCCTGCTGCCTGCTGCTGTCACGTGCATTTTGCCGGTAAATCGCGTGTTTTTGTTTTGATTTTCCCGCTAGCTGCTGCTTTCGCTTTTCTCTCTTGGTGTGCGTGTGTGTGTGTGTGTGTGTGTGTTTGTGTTTGTGTGTGTATTTGTAACTAGCACGTAACAGCGTTCAAAATTGCGCGCTTTTATTTCCCCTTTGGCAATAGCTACAAATGAAGTTGCCGTTACTTCTGGCAGCCACATTTGATCAGCTTAGCTGCACGAACACACACACACACACACACACACACACATATGCACACACGTCCCAGATTGTATAATGCTATCAATTGTATCCTTAAACAATGCAGCTGCAGCTTGTCAACATCTTCGACAGGGCAAACAACACGAAACTGCACTTAACAAGACTAATCAATAAATTTAAGCTTGAATTATGCATCAGTTCTTGCTTTTGAATTTTCACTAAATGCGCTTGGCCACAAAAAACACTGGCTAACAATGTTACTTAAATTTAAGATTAATTGTTAAATGAACAACAATGATTTTCAAAGAATTTCACAAAAAAAAAAACGCATTTAAGCAGCAGAGCAGTAAATCACTTTAAAAGCACATGAAAGCTTCAATAAACTTTTTAATTCAAAAAGTGCTTAGTGTAAACTTAAAAGATCAATGGAAACTTAAGTTTGTTTAACGCACAACTGTTTTTGATTAAAAAGCTTTGTATGCAGTAAATCATTTTAAAAGCACATTAAAGCTTCAAAAAGCTTTGTAAATATTGTTTGTTAAACCTTTAAGCTCACGGAAAACTTAAGTTTATTTAACGTAATGTTCTTGTTTACGAAGCTTTATAAGCACATTAAATATTTCATTCAAGCTTAAAACCATTTTAAGCTCGCTCGTTCTTACTTTTTACTTCTAGCCAATACTTGAATTACTTTTATTTATTTTTTTTATTTGTATTATTTTATTTTTATATTTTTATTTCAATTATTTTAATAAATTTTAAATATAACCATCAATAAATATTTTTAAATTTAGTTAAAACGTAACAAAATTCTATTAAAAGCCAAAAACTCTACAAACTGATTTTGCTTTCAATTTGCCGCATATATATTCAACAAATATTTGCGGGCATTTCAATCACTGTCACTGCAGCAGGGGCAGCCACATTAATCTGTGTGTGGCATGCTACGCAACGGACGCATCGCCCCGAAAAGTAGGCAATGAATTGTGCCGAACAGGATAACGTTTCACGTTGAGAGATCGGGGAGCGGGTTGGAGATTGCGGTGATTGAAGCACTTGCATTGCGGTCACCACAAAACGAGCTGAGGCTCGGCCACTAATTACGTAAATGAATTCTGTGGCAAGGCTGGGGCTGTGGCCATCGTGCAACATTTCCGGGTGCCCCAGCGCCCAAGATTCCATGATAAATGTTTGTCTCGCACTGGACACGTTTGGATGCCAGCCGGAGAACAGGACAACAACAATTGAATGCCGCACACAATGCTGTCTGGCTGAGTTCCTGCCTGCCGCCTGCCACTTGCCACTTGCCACTTGCTGCAACTTGATGCTGCTTTATGCTGCATTGAAAATTTGCTGAAATGCGAAACGCGCAGCTCAAACAGAGGCGCTCAACTCAAGTCAAGTGGAAAATGAAAACCGATGTTGTTGTTATTACAATTGACAATTGTTGTTGCTGCTGCTGCTGCTGTTCGGGTTGTTCGCCCTATACCCTGGAAAATTGACAAAATTGAGCATGCTGCAGACAGATATATTCTTGATTAACATTAACAATTATTTTTTATCTCTTTAACTGACTTCAAATTACAAAATAAAAAATATTAGAAATCGTTAGAAGTTATTGTAGGGTATCTACTAGTCGAGCAGTGTCTTGCCTTTGAACGTAGGTGTATTTTAATTTTATTTCACCTTTTTAACAAAATTTTAATTATTAAAATTCGTTGTAAGTTATAGTAGGGTATCTGCTAGTCGAACAGTGTCAATTAAATAATTCTTACCAGTTATCGTTGTTGCTCTTGTTCTTGTTGCCCTAGCTGAAAATACAGTAAATTCAATTGTGCCGCATTATCTGTATAATTTGTTGCATACTCCGCATTTTTGTTGTTGCTGTTGTTGTTATTGTTGTTGTTGTTGTCAGCTGCTTCGAATACATTTTGCAGTTATTTGCTTCAATGCACTCGAGAGATGCACATTTACAAGTTTATACACGTAAAGACGAGACACGCTCCATGTTTATCCATGTTTGCCACAACAATGAAATGCAATTTGCAGCAAGCAGCAACAGCAACAGCAACAGCAAAAATGTTGCCAATAAACCAAATTTGATCAAGCTAATAATTATTATTTGTCATATTTCCGGCTGCAAACATGTTTGCATATTCAATTTAGCTGCCACATGATGCGCATCATCTGTTGCCCAAAATAAGTTATAGTACTTGAATATAATTAAAACGCTGCCAATGGCAATTTTCAATCAATTGCATTAACTTTTTGCTGCACATTCACAATCGATTCGATTCGATTCGAAATTTTATTCAATTTACGTAGATTCTACAACCAAAGTGGATTGCAATTTTCTCTCTAAATGTTGCACTTTGCTCAAAGTAATCACATAATTTGCTTGATTTCGCTTCGCATTTGCCATGTAATTACACTGGGGCGGTGGGCGTGGCAGGTCAACTAGATTGCTTGACTCTGAAACGAATCGAATAGCTTCGCATTGAAATCACTTGCATTCGAAGCAATCGTATAATTAAATCAATTGCAGACTCTGCTGCCTGCTCCTCCCAAGCAAGAGACAGTGTCTGAGCTGATTCTGAGTCGGGGCAACGGGACGTATGCGCAATAAGCAAAAGCAAAAGCAAAAGCAAAAGTTGCATGCGGCACCAAAAATCTTGTCGTGTCATGCAATTATCGAGTTTTAATGAAATTTCGCGCACAGTCATACAAATCCATTAAACGCTTTTTTGTTTTGTGCGTCCAAAGAAAACGAGCGAGTGCTTGAGCAGATGCTGCCCGACTGCAATATACCCTGTGGAGTAGCTGAAGAGTTTTCCTTGGATAGTATAATTATTTAACTATTATTTTTATTTTTTTCTGCTTTAGAAAATGCATTCTGGAGTATTTACTCTTAACTTTAATTTTTAAAATTAATTCTATAAATTTTTGTTGAAATTTGACGGGGAAATTTTTTATGGGAAACTTGAATATATGAAAATATCTCTTAATTAAATATTGTATAGAAGAATAATCTCTAAAACCCAATCTGCGAAAACAACTAAAAATAAATAATAGCTAAAAACTTATATAACCTTAATTTTCAATAGAAATTTTCAATAGAAATAAAAAGCAAGGAAATCTCGCATAACCACACAATAATCTTTATTAATCGTTTAAATTAATTCTTGACATTTTCATTAAAAATTTTACACATAAATTTGATGTCAAAATATTTTTTTTTAATTTTATACTTGAATACTTGACTTGAGTTCCGAAAAAAAATAAATATATATATATTTCTTAGTTAAATATAGTATAAAAGAATCATCTCTAAAACTCAATCTGCGAAACAAGCTTAAAAAAAGCTAAAAATTTATATAATTTTAGAAACTTGAATACTTGACATGAATTCCAGAAAAAATAATTATATATATTTATTAATTAAATATATTATAGAAGAATCATCTCTAAAACTCCAGCTAAAAACTATTAGCTAAAAACTTATATAGCCTTAATTTACAAATTTTCAATAGCAACAGGATGTAATGAGAAAAGAAGCAGCAGAAGGAAAATCTCGCATAACCGAACAAAAAACAAACCCGCCAAGTAGCTAGTTGGCTGTTTGGCTAGCGGTTTTTGGCTAGCTTCTAATTAGCCGGGACACTGGGCCGGCATAGTTAATTGCATTGCCAATGATGCGGCAAAATCATTTTGACGCGCAGCTCGGACAACGGGATAAACGTGGCCAAGGACAAAGCTTTGGCGGGAAAAAGCCATAGTTGTTAAAGTGGCATTTGACGAGCTGCTGCGGCAAGTAGTTGAATAACGGATTCTCAATACAAATGTGTGTTGGCCAAATTGAATGCGACAAGCGGCAACAAAATTGTGGGCCAAAAAGTTGAACAAGTTTCGTGGTGTAATTAGGCCATATTCGCATTGAATTGCAAATGACATTAGACAATTTTCGGCTGGTAAAAGTTTACAGTCAACTGAGGGTGTGTGTGTGTGTGTGTGCTGCTTAACGAGTTTGCAACTCGCTGTTGAAGTCAAGTTCGGGCGTTGTGTAAATTAAATAAAACATTAATTGCTTGCTTACGTCACGTAAATGCCAGCCACACATTCGTGCCACAGTCGCAGCCACACATTCGTGCCACACATTCGTGCCACACTCGAGCGATGTGTATAAGCCACAGCGACACGTACTGCCAATAAATCTCAATTGATCCCCGCGGTGTTGTTGCAAAAGTTCAATTAAAAGTCTCCCCGTGGCATGCCCCAAACAGCGTGTCAGCTGTTGCAACAAACACACTCACACACACACCCACCCACCTCCTTCCTTTCCTTTGGCTGCAAATATGCTAAGTGGCCAAATGTGCACACACATTTGCATGCACTGTCCAGCTCGCATTGTCGTTGCTGCAGGCTGTCTGTCTGTTGCTGCCACTGGAGACACATGTTACACCACATTGTCGGCTATCCCCCCAACCCCTCTTACAGGTAAATGGTAGCACAAAAAGTGTAGCACAGTTATTAGCGCGCCATTCAAGTTTATTGGGCCGCTTGCACTTTTAATTAAAGTCACAGCAACAATAAAAACAAATTATACGCTCAAAACGCAAATAAGCCAAATATTGTGCACATGATACGAGCTGAAAGTGGGAGCTTTCGATTAAGCATAGAAAAATATGGGTGACGAGCTTTTACTCAGGGAGAGGCAAATTTTAAAAATGAGCATAAAGTACTACGAAGAAATTAATCAACGAAAATTAAAGCTCTAAGAGCTTTAAGTGTTATGAACTTTTACGTTTAAGCTTGTAAAATTGTATGTGCCTTTAAATCTGAATTTACTTACTACTTGCAACTTAAAATTAAATTATTAAAACAACTTAACACTGTAAGTTATAATTATAGGAATTTTTTTTTATTCTTTTCTAAATTTATTAATAAAGCTTTGATGCACTTTCTTTTTACGTTAGACCTTGGAATTGTTATATACTAATTATAAGCACATTACATTTTTGTGATTATGATCAAGTGTTAAAAACTAAATGTATACAAATATTTAATAGAAAACAAAAAATGTACAAAAATGTATTCTAGTAAACGCAAACTCAAATACACTGTTAATTATATATTTATGTATATATTTTAAATTTCCTGAAAAAAAATTGTAGTTATTTTTGGCAAAATGTATATATTTTAAATTTCCTTTAAAAAAATTTTTGTTATTTTTAGAAAGTTTTCTCCCACATAATATATTAAGCTGGCGTTGAAAAAAATTAATATTTTAATAATACGATTCTAGTTTTAAGTAAACGCAAAATAAAATGCAGCTTAAACAATTATTTTCTGATGAGTTTTTAATTTGATGATAACTATAATTGATATTGTTTCTTTTCAAAGTAAAATTGTATGCATTTCCGTTTGACTTTAAGATGGTGTCATTGCAGCTTAATTAAATGTTGCAGACACAAACAGTTAGTTACACACACACACGCACACACACAATCAGCAAGAAGCCATAAACGCTCACATTTTGGCTGCTGAATGGTTATGACTACGAGTTCATCCAACTGACCAGCAGAAATTGCCTCTCTGTCTGTGTGTGTGTGTGTGTGTGTGTGTGTGCGGCCGGATAAGCGGACAGCAAGTGCAAATAATATTATGCTTAACTGCACGCACGCACAGCGTCTACAGAGTCTTGAGTTCGAAGTAGTGCGAGTTCGAGTCCGAGTGGGGGTCAGATTTGGAGTTGGAGTCTTTGCTATGTGCATGGCACCGGAAGCGAGCATGGACAACACGCACAACTTTGCCTGGTCAAATAGCATTAAGTAACCGCACGTACGCACACACATACAGCGAGGTTGAGAGTGTGTGTGTAATTGTAATAACTGTTTTTGCGTATCGTTGTCGTAAGCTGCCTTGTTTGCCACTGTAATTGCCCAGACTGCTCCTGCTCCTGTTCCACCTCCTCCACCTTCTTCAGCATCCTCCTTCCAGCTCTGTCATTGACATGTTCAATAATGGCCATCGACCGCAGCATCTGGCTTAGTTTGGCCGCCCGCCCGCCTTCATCAGCCGAGCTAGTTGGCATTTGGTTTTCAGTTTCTAGTTTCGGTTTCGGTTTCAGCTTAAACTGCAGGTAGCCGAGCGCCTAATTGAATACCAGTGCAACATTAACTGACATTGAAGGCACCCTCACAACAACAACAGAAAAAAAGAACTACGTACAGTTAGGGACCGGGCAGACAGACACACACATTAATATGCTGCTGTGCAAATCGCTGACTGCCAAACCCTTATCACATGCACAGGCAGAAGGCCTCAAGCCAGCCAGCTAGCCAGCCGGTCCTTTTCTGCTTTGCATGCATATCCTGCGACCAAACTCTCCAGCTAACTGCATCTATTTAGCATAATTTGTTGTCTTCTCTTGTTGCCGTTGTCTGCGGGGACCAGCCTCCTAGTCAAGTGTCAAGTGCCCAAGTTGCGCAGTTTGTTGAGACAAAGGAAATGTCTGGCGGTTCCATTTTCCTTGAATTTTCATTTTATTGATTATTTGTGCAATAATTTTATTTTTATTTTATGTAGTGAATATTTTTAAGTTTGTAAGTCTTCAATTTCGAAAAGTAAGAAACAACTTGCCGCTTTATAAACAAAAATTTATTAAAAATGACAGGCGGCAATTTAAGCCAAGTTTTCTATAATTTTCCAAGCCGTCTAGTTGCTGAGCCGTTTTTTAATTTTTTGTTTTTTATGCTAAGTTTTCACTTATTTTTTATGCAGTTTATTGCTAAGATTATTTTTTTTTTAGTTTTTTAGTTGCTAAGACTATTTTTTTAGTTTTTATTTATAATTAAATATTAAAGTATTCAAATTTATTTTTTCATATGACGCACGTTAAGCTTTAGGTTCAATTTGAATTTTCCGCCAAGTGTTTGGCACTTCCCAGCACTGTTTGGGCAATGCTGACGTCAACGTCAAAACAGCTGATTTTATTGGAATTGTCAACAGCTGTTGCCGCTTTCTTGTGCTTAAAATATCAGAAATCAGAATTTATTTTAAAAATAATTTAAATTCATGTTTTTAATGCTAAAAACAATTAGGCAGTGCAGCTATGGTAATTTTGTGCTGCATTAGCTCTTTTAACTATATATATTATTATATTAATAATAAATTTTACAGAATTTCGACAGTATTTGCCCTGATTTGAATATCTTGACACGCGCTTTGGCCAGTTTAGTGTACAAGGATTTATCGAATGGTAATTAAACCAGTTTTTATATATATTACTTGTTAATATATTCAAATCTTTTCATAAACAGATGAGCGACTGAGCAACTTGCAGCCACAGTTTGAGAGCAACTGCGGCGTTTTCTATTTGAGCGCGCAAAACGTGGCGCAAGAAGAGTTGGCCTATATACCCATACAACAATCCAAGGGCATTGATTTCCAGCTAATTAGGGAACTGCAACAGAAATTAAACAGAAGCATCATTGTGGCCATTGTGGATAACACGGGCAATATACTGTACTACCAAATAACAGAGGGATTTACGGAAAAGTAAACAGCCCACTTTGTTTAGTGAAGAAAACCGTGTTTTTTAAATAGCGATAGATACATTTATTCAAAATCATATCATAGTTGCATAAATAACAATTATGTGCACAGCCCCAGGTTGGGCAAATCTAGGCAATAATAGATTTTAGATTCCAAGCACACTCTAAAAATTTAACCTTAGACTGTGCACATAATAAAATGACAATCATATTTGTAATCAATAAATCGTAATATAATTTATCTTGTAACTTAATACTACATTTCATTAATCGAATACTAGAACTTAGATACAAATTAAAAATTACATTAAATATAGCATATATATCTTAAGTGTATTTAACAATCTGATTGCATGCAATATTGAGAATATTGGGAATTTCTCATGCTATTTATTGTTTGCGGTTAACTTTTTTTGTGGATATTTGTTTTTTTAAAGCGTGCACCGCATACAAAACAAATGATTGTTCAATAAGAAATTCAATTGAATTATTTAAAAATTTATAAAAATGCTCAAAGCAATACAGTTTTTATGTTTGTTTTGTTTTGTTTTTAAAAGTACAATAATAAATAACAAATGTATAAGCATGTATGTATATAATTTAAAAAATAATTAAAATAATATTTCAACTCGGGCAATGGGCTGTGGAGTTGACTGAAGGCGAAAAAATATACAGTTTTAAAATTGTAAATATTTTGTTAAACGTGTGTGTGCATTATTATATTTATAAAGATGAGCTTAGTTAATGTGTTTTAATATGTGTGTGTATAATTGATTGATACAATATTATGACTTGCTCTCAACATTTTGAATGCGATTTGTATGTTTAATATGAAAATACGTTTAGGTGTGTGTTTGTTTTGTTTGTTTGTGTTTCGTTCTAAGACTCATCTACTGGCGCTTGTAAAATAGCTGTGTATACATATCATTCTCTCTAACTCACTTTCTCAACTATCATCTATAAAATATATAGAACCTGGCTTATTTCAAAAAATAAAAAATTCCGTCCAAAAATCTACAACATTGCGTATAAGGCTTTCCAAAGGTTCGTCAGACTATTCATGATTTGTTTAGGAAAAAAAACCATTCGAAACAAAATACAACTCACAATTTTGTTAACTCTCATGTTCGTGTGCTGTACAATGATATTAATAATGATAATGAGATGGGTGTATATATAAATTTTAGAAGCTGTGGATGACTCGATATATATATATATATATATATCCATCCATATAAATATATATGTGTTTTGTATATGTATATGATTGATGATGCAGGTTTTACATTTATGTAGAATATTCTAGGCAATTTGGTCAATGTTTCTGAGCAACATGCACAAGGTTTGCAATATATATACTATATATGGGTTTATCCTCCGGTTCCTCATGTGGCCAAACAACTCGCACACACATGTGTAAAAGCATTATTCAACTTATTTTTAACTGAGCTAGGCCCAGGGCCGTGCATTAAGACTAATTAATTAACACCATTCGGCCGTGTATGAAAAGTCCTGGAAAAGCAGTTGCTCCTCATCGGTCAAATGTCGCGGCTCCTTGGGCGGCGTTAGCTGCGCCTTCTCCGACGTGAACTCCTCATCAAAGTTCGAGACATCCTCCAAATGATTCTGCAAAGCAAATGAATTGAATTTTAAATGGGTTCATTTTATAGATATTAGACTTAGGTTTTTCTTACAATTGTGGGCACAAATGGTGGCTTGACTTTGCGCAGCAGTAAATCATCCCAAACGATGGAGCGGAAGAATGCCTGCTTCTTGACATCCTCCGCGTCGCGCTCCGATGAGCCCAGACGACGTTCCGGATTCTTGCGCAGCAGCTGCAAAATTGATATATAGTATAAAAAAAATAATTAACTAAATCTGGACTGGCTTCCTTTTGTGTAAACTCACCCGACGCATGACGGCTATGGCCTCCAGTGAGAGGAAACGCGGATAGCGCACCTCATCGTTAACAATTGAATCAAACACCTCCTCCTCATCGTCGCCAGGGAAGGGTGACTGCAAAAACAAAAACCCAAGCATTTAAATAAACAAATCAATTTGTCAGTTTGTTAGTGAAACACTCACCTCGCCCACCAACATCTCAAAGATGAGCACGCCTAATCCCCACCAGTCGACGGCGCGCGTGTACGATGTCTCCGTTAGCACCTCGGGCGCCAGGAATTCGGGCGTGCCACAGAAGGTGCCGGTGCGATCACCAAAGCCCATGCCCTCCTTGCACAGACCGAAATCGGCAATCTTCACATAGCCATCGGTGTCGAGCAGCAAGTTATCCAGCTTCAGATCGCGATAGATGATCTTGTTCTCGTGCAGATACTGCAGACCCAGCACAACACAAGCCGCATAGAAAACGGCACGCGGCTCCAAGAAGACATCCGTGTGGATGTGCATCATCAGATCACCGCCGGCGGCGTATTCCATAACAAAGCAGACGTGTTGCTAAAATTAATCAAGAGGTAAAATTAAATTAATTTCAAGAAATTACAAAAGTTAATGAAACTGATTAAATTGTTAATTGTTATACTTAATTATTTTTTAATTTGTAAATACTTTAAAAATTGCATAAATTAATAAAGCTGATTAAATTGTTTTGCAATTACATAATAATTCCTTAAAAAATACTCGATAATTATAATTATAAGTTGGAATTAGTATGAAAGTAATTACTTAATTATTTTTGTCAAGCTAATTATAATTATAATCATGTATAGGTTGGAATTCCGACGAAAGTAATTACGTAATTATTTTTGACAAGCAAGTTTTAATTTGTAATTCCTCATTAAATTGTTATGTAATTACTTTATATTTCCTTAAAATTTCTCAAGTAATTTAAATTGGCTTTATTAATTACTGAAGGAAATATATAATTTCCGTAAGCTGAATGAGTTTATATATACCAAATAATTTTTCAACAATTACTTCAGTAATTATTATGCAATTTTAAAAAAAATACTGAGTAGTTACAAGTAATTAAGCACGTTTAAAGTTTTGTCACCCACCTCTGTTTGGAAGCACGAATACAAGTTGACTAAGAACGGATGCCGCATCGCATTGGCCACCTCAAAGATGCGCTTCTCGCTGAGCAGCGACTCCACCTCGTCCCGGGCGATGATGTCGCCCTTCTTCAAGGCCTTAATGGCATAGTACTGATTGTTGCTGCGCAACTGCGACAATATCACCTTGCCAAAGTGTCCACGCCCCAGCACGCTCAGCAGCCGGAAATTGTCCATGGACAACATGCCGGCATTTGGCGGTTGGGCAACGCGCAGCGCCTCATATCCGGCGGGTTCGCGATACTGCAGGCCACGTGCCACATTCCGTCGGCCGCTGGTCGAGGCCTTGGCCACATTCAGCTCATATTGATTGGCATAGATGGGTTGCTGTTGCTGTTGTTGTTGTTGTTGCTGTGGTTTCTCCTGACGCTGTGCGGGCTGTGGGAACTGTGGTGCACCGGCGGCGGCGGAGACGGCGGTGCTGTTGCCGTAAATTGTTGGCGTGGGCGGCTCCTGTATAATGGGCGAGGATTGCACATAGGCCAACTGCTGCTGCTGCTGCGGCTGTGTGCCCACATACAGCTTGCCCAGCTGCGGGATGACCTATTAAAACAATTAAAAATTCAATTAATATAAGGGTGAAGAAAATTCGTGAAATTGATATTCTGGTTAGTAGATTTTTTGTGCAACTGAAGAGCTCTGAATAATTGTGTGGAATGGATGTTACCTCATCGAGCGGTTTAACCGACTCTAAAGTTTCTGTTAAAACACTTTCAATGGCTATTGTCTCCGCGGTCGCATCCTCTTGGCTCTTTGCTGGTGTTGGTGACGCCTCAATGGGTTCAAAGGTAATATGTACAAGATTGATCTTTGCCTGCAAGAGGGTTTTTTTTTTGGTTTGTGTCGATTTTATTTTGTATGCGCCAACTGATTCTGAATCACATTAATTAAAAATGAAAACAAAAAAATGAAAACAATCACATACAGGTGCAATATTTGATGTCGTTGTTCTTGTTGCTGCCAGCAACAGTTGTTGCAGCGGTCTGGCCAAGGCCGATTGATGAAATTGATGTGAATGCGGTTGTTGCTGCTGCTGTTGCATGTGCAAGGCACACATTTGCCGCACCACCTGCGCAAATGCCTGAAATGTTGGCAATATCATGGCGCTAAAAACCCATTACCAATTGATCGATTTGTGTAGACAACGCGCCGCTTGGCCAACAACAACTGATGGCAACCAAGTGCCAAAGTCATGACCACAGGGCCAAAAGCAATTTCAGTTGCCTTTTTACGTCGCCAAATGTGCTAAAAATGTGCTTAATACCATATACAGTGAGAGCTCTATTAACGGACAATAATAATTAATCAATTTTTTTTATGAAAATCTAATTTTCCAGAATGCAAACAAGAATTTCTTATTACTTTTTTCTATATAAAAAAAAAAGATTTTACGAAAATATAATAATAATAAATTGGTATTATTTTAGTAAAATCTTTTTTATTTTAATTTAAGCACTTCAAAAATTTTGAAACCTTTTCAAAGGTAGAAAAGATTTTTATAAAATCTAATTGAAAATTTAAAAGCAACGATTTTCCAGTATATTTTTGTTTTATAAATTCAACACATTTTTTTAAGGAATATCAAAGCAGCTTTCACTGTATTTCCATACAGTACTTATATACTTTGCAACGTAAATTGGTATTATAAAAGAACAACAAAATAGAGAAAACGTTGACGTTTCGCTGAGGTGCAATGTGTGTGTGTTTGGGGGGCAGCACAGGGCGACACAAATACAACGACAAGCACATATACAGGGTGACTATGACACACACATAAGATAAAACACATTTGCTGGCACGTGAAATGTTTTGTTTTTACTGCTACTTCTTGTTGTTGCTATTGTTGTTTCTCCTATACTTTAAAACTTGTCTATTTCAAGCACTTAAATCGTCTCATTTCACATTTCATTTTGCACACGTTGTTTAGCACAAAGTGCCGCCGATTTCTGAATTCACAAATTGTCAAATTTATATGTGACATAGTTTTTAGCTTAATTTTCAAGTGTAGGGTATTTTAGTTTATTGAGTGAAATGGCTTCTAAATGAAAGTGCGCCACATTATCAATCTCATCCGTCTTTTTTGGATTTTTTGTTTATCAACACTGTGTTTGTTATATCCTAAACTTATTCAACATTGGCTTAAAGGGTATTACTTTTGGAAGAAAAAAAAATCCAAAAAGTAAACCCTAAAGTATATTTATCAAACTTTAACACAATATTCAGAGCTTTCGTTGTGTTAAATAACTTAATAAAAGTAAACAATATTTCACAATTTTTTTTACATTTAAAGCTGCGTCTAATTAGCTGGAATATTTTCTAGTAACATGAACATAACAGTTGCTGTTAGCTGTACTACATGTGCGGATGCTGTTAAGTGGCTGCTGTTAGTTAACATTACTCTTGATAAACATTCAAATAGCAATAAATGTTAAGATAACTACATGTTGCTGTTAATACGCCGTTGCTGTTATTTGAAGAACAAGATATGTATGTGTGTGTGTGTGTGAGAGTGCTTTTATGTACAGTTAATGTTTTGCAAAACGTGATTACAGAATATATAACGACAAATAAAGCTGAAGCAGCTGCCAAAGTCACAGAAACACATAAACAGTAAGAATAACAGTAACAGTGACAGTAACAGAACACGAATAACATTAACATGAAAATCATTTTCGGTATTATTATTGAACTGCAAACGGCAGCTCGAACTTAATTAACAGACAAAAAAAAATAAACGAAACCATAAACCAAACCTTAGCCGAAAAACAAACACAAAAAAATAAAGAAAACAGGGTATCAAATGAAAAAACCTCCTAACCTCCACACAGAAACGATCGCCGGCACTGGAGCTGCGGCTGGACTGCAGCCCGCCACTGTACAAATACTCATCATCATCCTCGGGATACTCAACCAGTGGCGACGACGATTTGGGCTCCTCATCATCGGCACTTCGCCCGCCGAGGAGCACCACCGGCGGCAGCGTCAGCACCGGACGATGCATTTGCTGCTCCACCGCCGATGTGGCGCCCCGCGAGGGCGTTGGCGACTCCTTGGACACAATGGGTGTGATGGGTGCACTGGATGGCATCTCGGGCAGCTGGAACTGAAACGGTTTGCGTATTTGTTGATCTTGATCGGGATCTTGATGAGCTTGGCGATTGGCAGGCGACAGAATATTGTTGGTTAGTAGTTCGGGGGGAACTGGCGGCGACTCTTGCATTGGCATTATGGTCTGTATCTGCATTATCTGCAGTGTGGCCAGGCGATCCGTGGAATTGAAAATACGCTGCTGTTGTTGCTGCTGCTGCTGCTGCTGCTGCTGTTGTTGTTGATGTTGCTGTTGCTGCTGCAGTTGCAGTTTCTCGAGCAGCTCCTGTTCGAGCTGCAGCTGCTCCATGGGCCAGCCGGGCGAGTGCTGTGTGTGCAGCAGGCGGCGCAGCGTGTTCGGATGCGATTCCATTTCGGAAAGGAAATCAAATTCGTGCAATGCGTCCTGCAACTGTCGACGATTAACGGCATCATGACAGAACGGACAGACAGACACACGCAAGCAGTGAGGCAATGAGGCAGGCATTAAGCATTAAAGCAACAGGAAGCAAAAGTGGGGGGGGGGGGGGGGGGGAAAAGAAGAAAAAAGGAGGGGCAAGAAGAAGAAAAAGTTCTGAACGTGCGAGAGACACCACAAAAAGACAAGGACACCCAAAGGATGAAGATAAGAGAAAGCAAGATAGAGATAGAAAGAGAGAGCGATGTGATAATGATGTAGATAGATTGAACTGATGAACATGAACTGATAAGAAGAACATACAAAGAGATAGAGAAAGTGAAAGTTCAAGATTTCGCGTAAGCAATGTGGAAAAACATGAAGTTCCTATAATACGAAACTAGCAGCTACATTTTAAGTTTCTAGTTCATGTCTGTTTTGCGGAACTAGCTCTAAATATTGCTTACTACTTTGGAGAACTAGTTCAAAATGTGACTAAAAGCACTATTGAGGCAGCTAAAAAATTTATTCAATAATATACATATATTCAGATAAACTTTTAAATTTCTCAACTGAGTTACTTCGATTTTTGGAACTAGTTCCAAATAAATTTTAAAATATTTTTAAAAATCATAAAAAATCTTTTTTTTTCTAAATTGAACTGAGCTGAAAAATATTGCCAATGTTAAAGTTCTTAAGAACTAGTTCTTTTTTATAAAAAAAAACTGCTTTTAACTATTGATATTGGCATATATAATTAAAATCGAAAAGCCCCAGCAGCCAATTTTTGCACAACGTCGTGTAGTTCTGTATGGAGCACGTTGGTTGCTATTCAAATGACGTTAGCTGTATATGGATATATATGTACAGTTACTAAAATTAAAAAAACCAACACCAATGGGAGATTTGACTGTACAGACTATACAAATGGATGAGCCATACATGAGTGTCGAATAAATGTACAGAATGAACAGCTCCGGCAAAAGGCACAACGATCAAATCAGCTACAGAGATACAGCTATAAATTACATATATATATACTTCGATATGTATATGTATATATATAGTATATAGTAAAAGTGTACATGTGTATAGGTAAAGTAGGGGTTTTTTCCTATACAGTTGCCAGACAGAGGGAATATATAGTTTAATCCGCTTACCTCCTGATCCATTACGGGCGTAACAGATTTCAGCACAGGCGGCGGCGGAGGCGCCGTTGTGGGCGCGGCTGTGCGTCCCGGCGGCGTTTTGCCAGGCAACTGGAGGCTGAGCGTGTTGGGTCTGGCCGCATTGTTGGCCACGGATGCAGCTGCTGATGTGGCCGGCGGCGGCGTCTCTGGGGGCAGCACACTGATGCCCTGCATGTGCATGGAGAGCGGTCGGAGACCGCTCAGGCCGCTGGCAGCGGGGTCCGGATACTCGCCGGGCGTCTCGACGTGCTCGTGCATGCCCGCATCCGGATCGAACTCCATGTTCTGGGCCTGTTCGCCGGGCGAATACGGTTCCGGTTCGACGGCCAGCGCATCCGAGGAGGGCGTCCGCGAAATGGGCGACTCCGAGCCGCGAGAGGCGGCACTGCCGGGCAACGGTGAACTGGCGCGACCCGTGCCCGCACCCGTCGGATTCGTGGAGGTGCCCAGGTGGACATGATTGGGCGCATTGCGCTTGAGCAGCCGGCCCCAGGTGGCCACATTGATGTTCATCTGCTTGGCACGCGGTATATTCTTGGCCTGCTGGCGATTGAAGATCATGCGCTGGCGTCGCAGTTTCGGCTTCTGCGAGATCATCGGATTGAGAAACTTGATCTCGGCAAAGAGGAGACCCTGCGGCTCCAGCTGCAGCGCCATGCCGTGGCGCACATCGTCGATGAACTCCTCCAGCCGGAGCACCTTGACGGCGCACAGGGAGCGCCAGTCGCGCCAATAAACGCCAATCTCCAGCTCCCGGGAGCGGTCTAGATCGATGGAGAAGCGCTGATCCCAGGCCTGCTGTGAGCACGGCTTCCACGACGTCTGTCCGACGGTGATGTTGTCCAGCTTGATGGCGGCCATGATCTCAATGGATGTCTCATCCTTGACCGAATAGCTCTTGGAGCTGCTGCGCGAGGTGACGCCCTTGACAAAGCTGCGCAAGTCACCCGGACTGGAGGTGTTGTCCTTGTCGCGACGCGACCGACCGGGCACATCCTCCAGCAGATCCTGACAGCCCATCAGACGCACCTCCAGCTTGCCGGTGACGCTGGCGCAGCGGCCCAGCGACGACACCGACTGATACGACTTGCCGCCGAGGAGGCCGCCCGGACCCGTCTGCAGCGATGTGTAGTGCACGGGCGCCGGCGACGTCGACTGCTGGACAATCTGCAGCTCCTGCTTCAGCAGCTGGGCGGTGGGCGAGTCGGCGGGCAGCTCCTGGCGCCGCAGCTCCAGTGAGTAGCGCAAGAGATCAAGTTTACGCGACGATTCCGACAAGCGGCCATGGGCCTAAAGCAAAAAAAAAAACAAATTACAATTAATTAAATAATTTCTAAGAAAAACTGCTTAAATTAAAAATAGAAAAACTATTTGTTGTTTAAACGCTACTTTATTCATTTTTTTTTTTTATATATTTATTTTTATTTATTTTATTTTTATTTGTATAAAACATTAAACTGATTCAGCGCACATTTGTTGTGTGTGTGAGGAACATTGTGAACAATATTTTTAACTTAAGTCTCTGTTTGAGCTTGGAAGCTTAGAAGGGTTCGGGATCGATCGGAGTTGGTTTTTGGGTTATTGGGCGTGACAACTTAGGCAGACTGTTAAATGCAAGCTAAAAGAAATTTAAAGAATACATTAAAATCGATTTTAACCGAAATTTCACGACCAAGGCAGAGTTGAGATATAAAAAAACAAGAGTTGTTATTTTATAAAGGAACAAAAATAAAAAAAAAATATTAAAATGTGTGGAGTTGATCTACAAATATATATTTTTTAAATTATATAAATATCTGCCAAAAGCTAAAAAGGGAAATTTTATAAAAGACCAACTAATTTTAAAATCTAAACAACAATATATAATATATATATTGAAAAACAGTTTAGTTTTCTAGCTATGACTAACTAAAATTTTTGCAATTTTATTAAATGCGAAATTCGACAATTTAAGTCAAAAAATTAACGAAAAACTAAATTGATTAATAAAGTTTCAATTTGTTGCATTTTTAGGAAATTTCTTCCCTTTTTTTTTAGAAAATTTTGTATTTTGTATTATGAATTTTCTATATTCAAAATTAAATGAGTTCACTTCAAACAGACGGACATTTGAGTATAATTTCTTTGCTCCCACTCTCACACACATGTTATCCTCTGCCAGGGTTGCCGATTAAACGGTAATCCTAAAAACTAATCCAATTGGGGCTGCGGTCGTCGCAGCAGCGGACGCTCGCCCAGGGAAAAGGCGCGTCCGCGCAGCTGGAAACGTTCCGCCAGCCAGCGCTGGCAGCTCTCGCAGAGGCAGTTGGGATTCTTGGTGGGTCCGACGTGGTGGCCCGGTTTGCGCATGGCCACCACGCTGCCGAAGCGTCGCGCCTTCTCCAGATGCTCGTGCGTGTAGCCGGAGACAATGGTGGAGGCTTCGCTGGCCACGCTCGGACTGTCCCGGGTCGATGTGATGTGAAAGCGACGCGCGGGCAGCGGCGACGGCGGCACCACGGTGCTGCCGAAGGTGGTGGCCGAGGTGGTGCTGGGCGGCGCCTCGCTGCCGCAGCGGAGCACAGTGCTCGCCGTGGACAGCAGCTGCGGTGAGCTGCGCTCCGAGGAGGGCGAACGCGGCGCCGCCGGCACGCTGAGATTATCACGCGCCTCGCTCTTCCAGCGATAGCCCGAATGCAGCCGCTTGAACGGATCCACGGATCCTCCGGCAACTGCAACTGTAGCTGCTGCTGTCACCGGCGCTGATTGGGCCAATTGTGGTTCGGGACTGGCGGGCGGACCAAAGAACTGCAGAAAACCGGGACGGTTGCGTGCCGCATGCGACATCTGCTGCAGCTGCCGGCCCGGATAGGTATTGTAGCAGCCCTCCGAGAAGCCATCCGATTCGGAGGGCAAGGTGTCGCTGCGCTGAAACGAGTTCCTCTGGGATTGCACCTCCGTTATGGTGGTCAACGGATGCGGATGCGGCGATGTCGAAATCAGCTGCTGTTGTTGTTGATGTTGCTGCTCCGTGGAGTGTTGTCGTGACCAGAGACGCTCCATTTGTTTGATGCGCACACGATCCAGCGAGTTCTCATAGTCAAAGCTGTCCGATTTGGTGAGCGCTGCCGCCGGCATGTCCAGCTCATCGGTGTCCTTCCACGAGGAGTCCACACAGTCGCCGGCCACAGCGCTCGAGATGCTGCTGCAGGTCGCATCCCGGGGCATCGTCGAGCGCGACGAGTTCGGATAGGCGCTGCTGCTCTGGGTCTCATCGCTCGGCTGTCGCATGTATTTCTGGCGCAGATTAGCCAGTTTGGCGGCACGCTGATCCCCGATGTGCTTGCGGAAGAGCAGCTGCTTCGATTCGCTGACCTCCTCGGCGGTGCTGCACTTGGTGATCGCATGGCCCAAACTAAGTTTCTGCTCCTGCTTCGATTGCTGCTGTGGCTGTGGCGATTTCTGGGCGAGACGCCTGGGCAGCGTGGCGCCGGAGATGCGCTGATGTCGGAGCAGCATTTGCTCGTTGTTGAGCACCGTTTGGGGCGTCGAGTTCGAGTCCAGCTCGTAGGGATGACGCTCGTTGCTGCTGTCCGTCTCGCTGCTGGAGGATGCCTCCGCATCCGCCTGCTCCTCATCCTCCTCGGAGCCGGTGCAATAGACATCGATGTGCACCGTGCGCGGCTTCTTCTCGCCCAGATTGGGCAGCCCCCGGCTGGCCGTCGGATTCGTAGTGGGCGCCGGCAGCGGCGGTATTCGCGGCAGCGACGCCGACTTGAACGTGGACGAGGGCGTGGGCGAGTAGGTTGGCTGCAATACAAATATATTATAATATATTTTATATTATTGATTAAATTTAAAGGCTCACCACATAGGTGTTCGCCTCCTCCGCCTGCCGCCTGCTGGCAAAATTCAGGAGCGCCTCCGTTGTGGCGCGTCTCTGCTCGTAGGCGGGCCGACGCCGCTGACGCTCCTCCGTGTCGCTGGTCTGCGAGCAGGCATCCCGCAGCTGCTGTGCCCGCACCTTGCTGTGATAGACAAAGGGTTCATTTGTCACCGGTTGCTGCTGCTGCTGCTCCTGTGGCAGAAAGTCCGCCACAGCGGATACAATTATGTTGCAAGTGCTGCGGCAACGTGTGCCGCACATTTGTGCCGTTACTCCACCAAGTGACGCCTCTGCCGTTGGCTGTGTGTGCCGCGAGGCCTGCGGACTGCCAAAGGCCGAGTCCGCATAGGTGGTGGCCGAGGAGTTGGTGCTGCGAAAGCTCGTAGCTGTCGTTGCCTAAAATTGGGTTCCACTTCAATTAGGTATCCATCTTCCCATTGGGCGGCTTACCTTCTCCGGCTCCGGCTCCGGTTCGTGCTCCGTCTTCGGCGTGCACCATTGGTAGACCACACGCACCGGCTCCGTTGCACTGAATTCCCGTTGAACCGGTTCACCCGCCCGCGCGAATGTCAGCTGTGCCCGCACCGTCCACTCGGCGGTCAGCTCATGAGGCAGCGGTGGCTTCTCCTTCGGTTCCGCCGGATTATCCTCCTTAATGCTGCTGCTCATGACGCTGGCCGGAACGTTTTTTTAGGCACACATGTTTTTCACGTTGCCCGCCCTTTCAAAAAGGGGGCCTAGTTTCTATATACAACACACGATCTGCACAGATACGCGGCATATAGTTTTCTATAATTTTTCTATATATTCTTTTAGATTACGCTAAAAATATAACACACAAAAACGTTGCTCTTGGTCGTTTGGCAAACAAGCACAAAAGCACAACGAGGGCGGTTTATAAAGTTCACGAACAACAGGTGCGAGAGCTCTTTAAATATCCATTTCAAACTTTCATAGATATTCTTAAATAACACAGTTAAAATTGAGAAATATATTCATATATTCGTCATAAAAACCACTTAGATTATTACGAACAAATCGTAATAAATAATTCATTTAAAAAGAATTAAAACCGCATAAAATAAGAAGAAAGAGGAATTTCTAATTCGCAGTTTGTTAGTTTTAGTTAAAATTTATAACAGCAAATTAAATTCTATGGCCGGAAAATGCAAAACCTAAAGCTAAAAATAAATTTTAAAGATAAATTTTAGGATAAAATATGGTTTCTATTAATTGGTTGCATATGACGTTCATATTGCCATCTGAATCATCAAATTCAAAATATTCAAATATATTTATTTCTATTTTTGATTAAAGAATAAAATCAAAAAGAGATTGAATCAAAATAGATTATTGCTTTGATCGAATTCAAAACTTAATTCAACTTTTCATTCAAATTGAAATGTAAATCCATTTTTAATAAATTCTTTTGAGTTTAAGCTGCTCGCATTTGCACTTCTTAAGCCGCCCTCGTTTAGTGGGCGATTTAAATTTTCATTCGTTTTTATTATAATCTTTATAGATTTGTGTTCTTTTTAAATTTGTATTTTTTTTTCTATTTGTATTTATAGCTTTATTCGGCCACGCACAAAAACACTTTCGTTTTTATATATTGTTTTTTTTTTCACTTTGCATGTAAAATTGTGTTTCTAATTTTATGTGCATTTATTTATAAACTCTCTTTTCGTTTGTTGTTGCTGCTCTTGTTGTTGTTTTTGTAAAATACTTAAAAATCGCAAGATGACCCCAAAAGCCAAATCGAGTAAAGCACGCACGAAAATAAAATGCAGCTCGAAATAAAGAAACAAAATTACGCAATTTGTTTTTTGTTTAAGACTGTTACAAAGAAAAGTTTAAAAACTTGAACACGCTGCGTAAAGTTGTTTTTTTTTTTGTGTTGAATTTTTTGCCTGGATTTTAAGTGACGTCTGTGTGTGTGTTTATGGGTGTGCGTGGTTTATGAGACTGTCTCGTTTTATTACATATGCGTAAAGTTGAAAACCAAACAGAAACCAACAAAAATAATTAAAAATTATGAAAAACAATTGTGCAATGGAAATGAAAAAAAGCGACACGCGGCAAACAATAAGAAAACGCTTGAAGAAAAATTAAAAACGCGCACGCAGCCCAAACGGCAACTGAACTCAAACTGAAATGCGTGAAAATTCGCTAGAGAACAAATTTTCGGCTTTCAAACGGCAGGCAGAACACACAAACAGAATTTGGCTGCGCTCTCTCGATCTGTATATATATATTGTAGAAACTCTATATATATATATATATGTATATAAGCATGTGTATAGCATAGTTCTATTAATGTTTAGCAAACACGAAAACGAGCAAAGGGCATTTGGCCGATGCTTTTGTTTATCGCCCAATAAAAACTAACCGAAACCATTTGAAATATTCCTAACAACCAAAAAAAAAAAAAAAAACACATCTGTCGATTGCATCTGTTTATGTCAAAAACTGCACTCCAGCCAGAATATTTCAGACAGACAACTGGACCATCCCCCCCGAGCGCCAACGCATTTTAAACAAATAAATACGGCCTGCAAATGGAATAGAAACACGTATGTTTTTTAAATATAGGGCAGTCTTTCTTTTGTGGGGGAAAGAAACAAAACCGCAGCAGCATCAGCTGCATAAATCACACAGCAACAATTTGTCCATGCGACAGGAAGTAGGAAATATTGTGAAACTTACTAAGAGCAATGGAATATGAAAGGGCCTAGTAGTCGAATTTTAAATACTCTAAAAATCAATTTCATATAATAGGCTGTTGATCATATTAATTAATCATTATTTATATGTTAAAATATCAAAGAATACTTTTAGATATAGAAAGTGTCATTCGAATAATATTTTCATATTCATATTTTCTTCTCCCTCTTTTTGCATCACAAACAAATCGCATTCAAAAGTTAATATGCTGCACTTGTCGTAGGGCCGCTGGCCCTGGCCAAAAGTCATTTTGAAATGCTGTGCATATTTTCGTACATATTTTGCAAGCGAACTCGCCAGTAAATTAATGAGGCGACAGTTAGCACTAAAAACAAAACAAAAAAAAAAAAAAAAAAAAAAAAAATAAAAATAATAAGGAGGAAAAATTGAAATATTTTCAACAGCCGCGTAATTAGCCTCGTTTTTTTTCTTATTTTTTTTTTTTGCTCTTTTTGGTTGGTTAGCGTTGCCTTTGGGCACACGGCGCGTATACGCAACGCATGTGCACATGAATCATACGCCGTGTGGCACACGCCACGGCTCTCACAACACTTTTGTTTTCGCTCTCGCGCACGCCAGAGGAGGCGAAGGGGGAGGGGGCAGGCCGAGCGTTTGGCCCGCCCGATCGCGCACTTACCTGGCCAGCGGCCAGCTCTAAGAATTTAGGCTAATCTAATTAACGCTAAGTAGCAATAGGTAAAATGTAAAAAGAAACTAAATAAATTTGTCGCCCACTCACCTCTTGGAGTGCCTTCTTGTCTGGCGCACGATTGGCCGTCTGCAGCGTGCGGATGACATTCTTGGCTCCATCGACAACGGCCGCCTCGATGCGCAGCCGATGACGCAACTCCTCGATGCGCTCCTCCAGCGTCGTCTCCAGGCTCTGCGGCTGCATGCTGTTGCCGCTGCCGACGCCGACGACGACGCCGCCGTCATCGGTCAGCTGACGGCTGATGGTGGCCTTGAGGCGATTCGCCTGCTCCCGATTCTGTTTGACTTTGATGATGCGCAAGCGCAGAAACTCAATCTTGGCCTTCGAGTCCGCCAGCATTTGGTGCGCCTCCGCCAGCAGCTTCTTGTCGCAGCCAATGCCCAGCGATTGTATCATATTCTCGGCGCCCGCCTTCACCTTCATTTCGATCTGCAGCTGCTTCTCCAGCGAGGCCAGCACCTTGTCATTGGCCGTCGCCGGTGCACCGCCGCTCTCCAGCGCACTGTTCCCGCCCAAGCCGCCCCCGAACTGGGCAGCTCCGCTACCATCAAGGCCGAAGGCAATCGATTCTGTAAAAAATATGTTTCTATTAGATTCAGTCGGATGAGCGGTACTATAAACAAGGGCATACCCTGTGCTTAAGTAATAAATAAATTCTCGAAAAAAATTCGAAAACGCATATATTTTAAATGTGGATCAATATACAGGATAAATCATGACAGAAAAGCCATCAAACGTGAAAATAGGTTCACTTTCGACAATGTTATGGTAGTTTGAAATATGGGAGCTATGGATCCGAGAATCTTTACATGTCATAATTTTTGTCAGTCTTGGCATGATTTTTTACCAAAAATTTTACTCTCCCAAAATCATGTTTAAAGTTGTTTTTTATGCTAATTATGACAAATACAATCATTTGAAATTATAAATTCGCAATTCTAAATTTTGAAAAAAAAAATTTTTTCGAAAATTTACGAGAGGGGGGTACATGCTTTTTTGACCAAAAAATTGAAAAAAATTTTATTTTTGAAAATGCATATATTTTAAATGTAGAACCAATATAGAGGACAAATCATGACGAAAATGCCATCAAACTTGAAAATCGGTTCACTGTTGACAAAGTTATGGTAATTTAAAATATGGGAGCTATGGATCCGAGAATCTTTACATGTCATAATTTTTGTCAGTTTTGGCATGATTTTTGACCAAAAATTTTACCCTACCAAAATCATGTTTAAAGTTTTTTTTATGCTAAATATGACAAATACAATCGTTTAAAATTATAAATTCGCAATTCTAAATTTTGAAAAAAAATTTTTTTCGAAAATTAACAAGGGTCCCCCCCTTGGTTTTTTCTAAAAATTTTCAAAAAAAATTTATTTTTAAAAATGCACATTTTTTAAATGTAGAATCAATATTTAGGACAAATAATGACAAAAAAGCCATCAACCATGAAGATCGGTTCACTTTTGACAAAGTTATGGTAGTTTGAAATAGGCGAGCTATGGATCCGAGAATCTTTACATGTCCAAATTTTTGTTAATTTTGGCATGATTTTTTACCAAAAATTTGACTCTCCCAAAATCATGTTTAATGTTGTTTTTTATGCTAATTATGACAAATACAATCGTTTAAAAATGTAAATTCGCAATTCTAAATTTTGAAAAAAAATTTTTTTCGAAAATTCACCAAAAAATTGAAAAAAATTTTTGAAATGCATATATATATTTTTGAAAATGCATATATTTTAAATGTAGAACCAATATAGAGGACAAATCATGACGAAAATGCCATCAAACTTGAAAATCGGTTCACTTTTGACAAAGTTATGAAATATATAGTCTAATACATGTTTTTGCCCGCCTTCATTTACGCTGAGTCTAGGATATTCTTAAGTCAAACCGCGCAGTTCTTGTCACAAATTAAAGACAATCGTGTTTTAATTCGGCTTTTAATAATTGCCCTTGCCACCATTTGCACAGAGGTGGTTATTTGCTGGTGTCAAATCGTTTAACCTGCTGCCACATTTAGCCACATGCTGTCAAGGGTCAGGGATCATGTAAGCATTCGCACGTCTAACGCTGTGATTAACGCGAAGCCACGGCCACAGGTCATTTCACTTAGCCACCAGCTGTGGACACCCACGAGCGCCCTTTGACACGTTCTGTTTACAGTTTACACGCCCTCAAATTAGACTGCAGCAAGGGGGCGTGGCAGGAGGTGTAGATGTGGCAACAATGCAGCCTGTGAATATAGCAACAAGGTGAACTGCGGAACACGAATGAACGTGTGGGACTTTAATAAATAAACTGATGTTGAATAAATAACAGGAATTTACTGATGAAGGTCAAATATTCAATATGTACTTTAAATACACATATAAATAACTCAAAAGGTAGTTGAATGAAAGCAAACAAGACAAGAAAAGTTTTATGAATATAATCGAGTGTATCTAGAATAGAAAAAATGAATACTTTGTAAAATATAGAATATATCATGCTATATAATTTTCAATATCTGACAAAATAAACAATTATTGAAATCCTTTAAAAACGTTCAGATATTTTATATTTAGATATTTAAAAACTTTTGTCTATTTATATTTCTAGTATTTAAATATACCTTCATAGGTTTGTTTAATTTCCGCTCAACTTAAAATTGACAACCAAGTGAATAAAATCAGCCATACTCTATTCTATCTGAAGTTCCCGCTCCCAATTGAATGCCAATCTATGCTGGAACAAGCACATGTGGAATCAGCCATGAAATCTTTGTTACACTTTGCTGGCAGCTGCTACCAAACATGTCAATCAGATCGGCATATCGAAACTCATGAAGCTTTCAACGCTGCGCAATGCAGATGCTAAATATGTTCCTGAACATAATGATGATGGTGATGATGATGATGATAGTGTTGTTGCTGATGAAATCTACGGATATGCTGTGCCGATGGCTGCAGCTGGTGGCTGAGCCCCAAACACGGAAGCAGATAGAACAACGTAGCCAGTGGAAGAAAACCGAAACGTGGAGCAGTCACATTCAGCAAAATATTTTATGCCACTTGTGTCAATAGTTGAATAGAAAAAAACAACAACAACAAATAGAGAGGGAGAGAGAGATAGAAAGACTAAACACGCATGCTTCAGTTGGAAGTGCGCAACTAGAAAATGCCCTGCTTTAAATATGCGTTTCTTTAAAAACTCTAAAATTTTAAATAATAATTTAAATGTTATATATATAAATCCTTATCCTTGGTTTATATGTATAACATTCTCAAAGAGAAAAATAATCTGAGATAGATGAATAAACCTTTAAAATAGGAATAGAAACATGTTAAGAATATAATTATAACAAATCATTATTTAGTGCTTACAATAGTTCTTAAGCATTTCTGATAATAGAACAGAGTATATAAAACACAATAAAAGTAGACGATAACCAAGTGTTTTGTTATAGATACGTATTTCGCGCCTGAGCAATGTAATAGAACACGCAAAGCGCGACATAGATACAAATTGTACAAAGATAGATAGATGCACAACGAGACAGTTGACAGGTTTGCGTGACAAACGCTCGTAAAACGATACTTGAACTTACTTCGAGATACTTTTAACGATGGTTTTTTTTGTTGGTATGTTAAAACCAAAAAACTGTTACTGTTAAGAAAGTTTGTCTGCAGTTATATAATCTAAAAGTTTAGTAATCTACTCGTGCTTACCTTGACCATTGCTATTGACCGCCGTGTTGGCGGACGTTAGCAGTATTTGACTTTCGAGTTCCTGCAATTCCGATTTCAGTTCGGCCAATTTGCTTTTGCTCTTCTTGACCAGCACGGCGACATCGCTGAGAGATCGTCGATCCTTGGCCACCTCGCGCAGCTTCTCGGCGCCCTCTTTGATCTTCAGCTCCTTGCGTATTTCGCGTCTTATGGCCTCTTTAATCTCCTCCAGCCGTATGGACATACAGCTCTCGGGCAGGTTCTCTGTGAAGCCATATTTATGACTGAGCTCGTACAGAACGGGATGCTTTATATATTCGCCCTGCAAATATCGTCAATAAAAAATGGAAATTTAATTGGAATATGCATTGATTAAGGATTTTTTTGTTTCCTGCTGTTGATTGATTTTGTTAGAACAATTTACCGTATCTGTGTAAAATACGCCGCCATTTGACGACTCGAAATTCGAGACAAGACGATTCCACAGTTTTGAGACGCTCGCTCTACGTCGGATCGATGATCTTTTTGCGGCACTAAAGTTGCGCGGCAGCGTGTTGCATTTGCGCGAGTTGGCAGCCCCATTCGGATTGTAATTCTCTGGGCTGGGAACGTTTTGGGACTCGTGTTTCGGCTGCGAGTTGAGCATGCTGCGTATTCGCTTTACAAAATTTGACATTTTTCAAGGGAGCGCTTTTCGCTTGAATTTCAAAATTGTTAACGTCTTTTTTAAGATGTGATAAATGTTTTTATTTCGGTTTTTTTTTTTTGGTTGTTTAAGCTTGTGACCTGTTCATGGTAATTAGACAACTTGTGTCGCCTTTTCACACGACTCGCGAGAGCTGCGATTTATCAAGAAAATGTACAAGAGATTGTACACAAAATAGAAAGAAAGAGAGAGAGAAATAACAACAACAAGAACAGCAACAATAAAAAACAAGTTAGTTGCGACTGGTTCTAGATTGTCGTGTCATTGTCGCATTGCAGCGATATACGAGAAAGTTAACAAAATTGATAAAGAAATTCTATCGTGCTCATTTCTAAACATACATTTCCGATCAGGCATCTTCTGTACAAGTCGCCAGTCAGCAGCAATTATGATGCAAATTAAAAAGTTCTAATCATTATCAAGTGTCAAACAATTCCTGTCACAACTTTCACGCCATTCAATTTGGCTGCCATTGAAAAACTTTGGCCCACATTCACAAGAAAGTTGCAGTTAAGTCTTTTTGAGCTAAAAACAATTTATAATTTCTTGGAATATTCATTGAACAGACTTTATATGTGTATATATTTCTTAGATGTGTGCTTTTAATAAGTACTATGAATGTTATGCATGTCAACAAGAAAATTATTTGGAATAATAATTATTTAATATGCATATAGTAAATTACATGGAATGCATGCAAGGCTCAAAGGACTTGAAAGCTAAAATATCTTTGCAGTTATATAGAAAATCTTCGCTATATATATAAAGTTTACAACCTAATGCTGACCGATTGTTCTTAAAGAGAACTCTCTTTAGTTAGATTATAAATTACTATTTAACAAATTTTTAATAGTGAAATAATTTTTGCTATTAGCTACAGTTGACATTTTTAATTGACTCAGGTTTCATATACGTTATTGTATAAGAATAAACAGTATAAAAATAAATCGATATTTTAAAAATGTAAATTAAAAGTATTCATAATAAAAAAAATCGATTTATATTTATACTATTCATACTTATACAATACCATTTAAGAAACCTGAGGCTTTGCACTTTAATCAGGAATTTATCTAAATGAAAACTACTTTGTTTATATCGTAAGCGCCAGAGGGACAGACAGTTAGCACAACATGGCACCATAAATATGTACGCACGTCTCGAAGTGTGCGATAAAGAAACTATATATCGCATGACTGCTAAACAACATAAATATCTACGCACAGGAAACTTAGTATATAAATAAATATATGTAACTTTTGTTTACTTTAGAATGTTCTTCACATTTTGTGTTGCAAACTTACAAAGTAAGCAATTGTTATTATTACTTTTATTATATTATTATCAAGTGTAGGGAATTTTCTGTTTGTGGCGTATACTGAATTCCATGGAAAACACAGACTGCTTTAAGCCAAAAGCGTTGTGAATTTGCATTAACAAAAGGCAACTGTGAACTGTATGTAAAAAAAAAAACACAGACTGAACTTGACTCATGCCAATTAGCCGAATACGGCAGCGTGGAGTAGCTGACAGTTGGCCATATTTGTTGGCGAATGAATATGCATAAGAATTTCTCCAACTCTCGAACTCCCCGAACCAAATGTAGAAAGCAAAAAATTATCTATGACAATAGGGGCGGCAAAAGCCCAAAGACTTATTGGACTCTAATTGGAAGGTAGTTGACATATTTGGGTGTAGTCACATATATTTGATCGATTGTTAACACAAGTCATACAAAAAATTAGAAACGACAATGGAAACAGTTGATATTCATTAAAAATACAATACTCTTATAATTATAAGACGTATAAGACGACAGTCAGGGCCGACGTCGGCAGCGCAACGTTTTCTTATCAGCTTTTGTTTTTTTTTTTTCGTGGCTCCACGATAAGCCTGACCAACAAAACTAGCAACAACAAATGTTAAACAGAAGGTTTGTTTATCCGCACACACACACACACAAGATATGCAAAAGAATTTGCTTGGGCAAATATTTGATTATGTATATATTCTATATATAATTTAGAATTTTCACAATTTTTATATACACTTTGGAGCCTTCAACTTGTTGCAAACACAATTTTATAGCTGGCCGCACGTCGCAACTATCGAACCTCGAGTGATGTTAACGTCATTCCCCCTGGTGTAATAAATGCGCCCATAACTGCGACCCGAGCTAAGCGAAACACCTCGTGGGTGGGCGAAGTGAACCGATTTATCACGAAGTTGCCCAACGAAGTGACTCACGAAGCCGCCAACTGGTTTCGGCCCGGTTACAGTTGATAACACACAAAACGCAGCTGACTGGACGCATCAACAGACGTTGATTACACTGCCAGTAACTTGGCTATTATTATAACCAAAGACGCTTAACAAATATCATGCAATTATCTAGCAATAGTAAATACCCAGAAAATGTCTGAGTTAACCACTTGAGAGATTATGAAAAAAAAAAATACAAATAAATCAAATAAAATAAAAACTACAACTAATGAGCCTGTTACTTTAGCTTTATAGCCCTCATTTTTTGCTCAAGCCTAATTAATTCTAAATAGTATATCACTTTCAAACTTTAAACAAAAAACTTAATTATAATAAACCTAATAAATTTCTATAAATATATTCAAGAGTATATTGTTATATTATTATTGTTATTATAAGTACAATCAAAAAGTCTTATACTTGTATCACTTATACGTGAAAGCGGAAGTAATGAAAAATTATATAGGTTAATATTTCAATATTATATTATATTATATTTAATATTATATTTAATATTTCAAAATCAAAATATTTGATTTAATTATTTATTAAAATTTTTATTAATATTTATGAATGAATGAATTTATCTTTGTAATTTTATACTTTTATTATAATGAATAAAATTTTGAAGTTTTCTTAGCTTAACTACAATTAGTTCGTGTTATATAAACTCCTCCTAAATCACATTTATTTATCTAAAATTGCAAAAACTACGCTAAATTATACAAACGTATACATATATACATATATATATATATATATATATATATATATATATATATATATATATATATATATATATATATATATTTTTTATATCTTTTTATATT
>SCDY01001788.1:0-37263 GCA_004143825.1 Drosophila micromelanica
TGAGCGTCTCTTGAGTGCGCCGCTTTTTTATGCCCCCCCCCCCCCCTTTCCCCCTCCTCCTTCCTCTCCCCTACATCTACATCACACAGGCTGTCTGTCTGTCCGGCTGTCTGAGTAGCCTGGCCAAAGTGGGCGGCCACCCAATGCACTTGACTTGGCGCTGCTCAAGCATGTGGCAAATGCCTAAGATTCCACTTGGTGTGTGTGTGTGTGTGTGTGTGTGTGTGTGCTTGTGTGCTTCTTCCTTTAGCCGCTCTGAAGAGTTTAATATGCATTTAGTGTACAAAACGCGTTGCATAACCCAAAACCCAAACCCAAACTCAGGTCGCAGAGCCAGACACAAAAAATATGAAAAGAAAATTGAAAAAAAAAAAAAATAAAAAAATTGTTGTATGTGTGCCGAAACCTAGATACCCTAACAAATGTTTAAAAAAATATATATGTTGATTAAATGGCAAAATATTATAGTAAATTAAAAGAAAAATAAAAAACATATATTTTTGGATAATAGTTTAAAAAATGGTTTAACTACAAAATATATTTGAAAATTTAATGAAACGAATAAAATAATAATAAAATAATAAGCGTTCTAGTCTAAACCAGTTTTTGTTCAAATATTGAAAAAATCAAAAAAATTTTGCACGTGTGCCGAAGCTTAGATACCCTAACAAATGCATATATAACAAAATATTGCTGAAATGGAATAAAAGTAAATTGGTTCCAGAATGAACAAAAAAAGGCTTAAAACTAAATAAAATAAAATAAAGTTAAATTAAATAATTAAATACAATATTTATTTGAAATTCATATTTTGTTCAAAAATAAAATAAAATAAAGTTAAATTAAATAATTTATATAAAATAAAGTTAAATTTAATAATTAAAAACAAAATATATGTGAAATCCACATTTTGTACAAGAGCAGTCAGAATAAAAATAAAATTCAATAAAACAAAATAATTATATAAACTATATGGAGGCTATATGTTATTGTAGGTAACATATTAGAGCTGATAAATATTATTATACTATATTTATAAATATGAATAATATAACAGATGCTGACATTTTTGCTAAACTGCAAGTTTAGTATTTTTATTTATAATTTGTGAGTTGCGTCAGAAGATTTTGAAAAACGAGATTTTTAGAAAAATTTCTCGTCAGATTTCTCTGCATATATTTGCCGTCTGTCAGGATAACATACTTTATTTACAAGCTCCTTTTATGTGTTACATTTAACATGACATAGACATAATACTCCCACAGCAAGTATACAAAAAAAAAAAAAAAAAAAAAAAAAAAAAAACACCCAAAAACCACATAAAAAATTTTCCATTTCTCTTCCAAAAAGTTTTGTCGTTATGGCAGTGCCTTTTCCATTTTACATTTTCCATTTGCTACCCAAAAAAAAAAATGAGAAGAAGAAGAAGGAAAACCTGCATGTTGTAGGATTTCCCCTACGTTATGTGTGGCACTTTTGCTTTATGTGGCACTTCTTAAACTTGCCACAAAAAAAAAGAAGAGCAACAACAATTTCTTGGCAACTTGATTGCCTGCCGCACCACAAAAACCACAGTGAACTTTTCTACTTTGTTCTTTTTGGCCCAGACTTTGTTGCCGTCTTCGCTGCTGGCAATTGCAAATGCAATTGCAAATGCATTGTTAAATGCTAGACACGACGAGATTCGCGCACTTCCACTTCCATAATTCCCTTACTTTTTCATGTGTTAGGCAATGCATTTATGTAAATGTGTGTGTGTGCATGCGATGTCCTTGGTCCTGTCGTCTGGCTAATTTATTGATGTCTGTATAAAGTGCTGCTTGCGAAATTGTAGCATAAAACAAACTGTTATACAACTGTTATATAACGTTTATACACTGATATACTGATTTATAGTTGTAAAGCATCTTGAATATTTTTGAGGCAATAATCTGTTATACAACTACTATAAGCTGTCAGCTAGTGTTATACAATTCATTTTTATAAATGTTATACATTTTATGGTTACAGCTACGAATTGCATGTTAAGCCTCTGTTAACTGTTATACAACTATTGAGCGCAGTCAAATAGCATACACAAGTATAAAATATTCCTGCAATTATTAAATAATTTATACTAGAGTCTGAAAGCTAGTGTTATATATCCATTAATATACATACATAACATTTTTTTAAATGTTATTCATTTTATGTTTAATTTTAACAGCTGCTAAAAGTAGCTATAGATTTCATGTTAGGCCTCTCTTAACTCTTATACAGTTAAATAGAATAAAATTAAAATTTTGCAAAAAAAAATAAAATTTTTCTGCAATTATTAAATAACCATAATAACTGTGATTAACACAAGTGTTCTACAAATCTGAGAGCGACTTGTGGTTAACTTTCCACAAAATCCACCACCGTGAAGAAGCAAACTTAACACAGATTTATGTGCGCGCATAGTTCATCAGCCGTCTGGCTACTAACACACACACACACACACCCCTACACACACACACACACACACACTGAACGCCCCCATTCGTCTGGCTATAAAACTCAATTAGCTTCATTTGCGAACCGGGCGCACAAATTACGCGTTGCCAGAAGCCGGTAACCTATAACTTAGTTAGTTAGTTGATTAACTACCTTCATTTTACTGTGACAATCTAAGAAATCTAGAAATGAATCACAATTTAAATAATTGTTTAAAATTTATTGTCAAATCAACATGTTTATTACAAAATGATTTCATGGTCTAACATTATTTACAAATTAAATATACAATAAAGTTGTATAGCAAAAATTTGATCAAATCTGCATGAAAACATAAAAATAAACACATAGGCATTTATTGTTTTAAATTCTAAAGAATCAAATAAAAATATTTTAAAAATTTTTCAGCAACTCAATTTTAAAAGAATTGTGCGTTACACACGAAAATAACATTAAATTTGATGTCACGTCACGCAATAATATTTATTTGCGAGTGCCCAAGAGTCATATTTGCAGAGAAAATGGCTTTAACAATTTTTATGGGTCGAATAATTGCCATTTTGTTTAAACCTTGTATTGAATTTTTTTTTCACAAAATAAAAATAAACTAAAATTTTCTTTTGGTATACAAGAATTTGCTTGACTTAAATTTGAAACTAACTTTAGGCAACTATAAAAATTTTCGAAAAAAAAATACAATTTTATGCTTGAATTAAAAAAAGTTTGCCTTTGCTTTTAAATTGAACATAAAAATCTTGACCTTTCATCTGATTAAATTAACTGATAAAAAAAGCAAAAATTAAAAAAATTTTCAAGCTTGTTTTTATTTTTACAAGTAAAAATATTTTGTATTTGCGAATTTGAGGATTAGTAAAAGTAAAACAAAATATTAAGAAATATTAACTTTTTCTCCAAATACATTTCACACCAATAACAAACAAGGAATCTAGTGAAATATGAAAACCTAAATTAGTAGACATAAAAAAAAGTAAATAAATAAATATAATAAAAATTTGCAATTTTGTAATTTCTAAATGAAATTTCTCTGATTACATTTCACATTAAAAATAAACAAGGAAGCTGGACAAAAATGAAAACTTAAATAAATATATATAAAATGTTGTTCTGAAATTAATTAATTTCCAATTGAAAATTAAAATCTTAGATAAATATATTAAAATTTTTTGCTCTGCAATTAATTAATTTCCAATTTTGAAATTTCAGAGTCCCAAATATCAGCCGCCGATGGACTTTGTGGACGATGCGGCGCTGAGTCCGCCGGATGGCTACAAGGACAACAGCCTGAAGAATACGCTCGGCGGCGCGTTGAGCGGTCACATTTTTGGGGCGCAGCATCTGCAACAGTTGCAGGTGATACAGCGGCTGCAGCAGCAGCGGGCGGCGATGTTGGCGGCGCGCAACAGCAACAGCAGCAGCAGCAGCAGCAGCACCGGCAACGGTAACGGTAACGGTCAAATACCGCCGCCACCGCCGCCTGTGGGCGCACAGCAACAACAACAGCAGCAACAGCAACATTCACAGCAGCAACATGCACAGCAACAGCAGCAATCTGAGGAGGACCTGCAGGGCGTCTGCACCGAGTGCGCCGAGTGCGCCGAATGCGCCGCAAAGCAGCTGCAGGAAGCGGGTAAGCTGCGACCCATTGAGGTTATGTTTTCAGCTCCGACAAATATACGCAATTAGCGGGGCATCCCCCTCGGGGCATCCCCCTCGGGGCTGCCTTTCAAACTGTTTTCGTTTGCCTTTGTGTAATCTAATTATGAATTATTTATGCAAACATTGGCCCCGGGCTTAGTCTGGCCGGCTCCCCGCTTTCTCTCTGTCCTTCATAGGCCGTGGCTTTTAAATTGGACGCCATTTTGATTTTGTCGCTGCGCAGGGAAAAAGTTTTAGTCAATTAAATTTCATTAAAATCAGCACTGGGAGGATGCTTGTCAAACTAACATCAAAGATAAAGCGGCTTAAAACTGTTATACGACGGATTCAACACTGCTTATTAGAGATGCATATCGAAAACAAGGATTACTATCGAAAATATCGATTAATAATCGAGATTAATCTGTTAAATTCTTTGAGAGAAATTTAGATGAGAATACTTCTTGTTCATGTTTCGTTATTAAATATCGCTGCATTTCACAAACATCGATAGTATTGATCGATACTTCTTATACACTCCTCTTACGGTTTCAGAACTGTTCTACACATGTTATACATTATAATGGTATTCAATTTGAAAGCCCTTAAACTTATCATTGCAATAAATAAATAAAAAGTTTAACTACTTAAAATCTAAAATCTAAAATTATAATTATTTCTAATAAAATTGAGACAGCACATAAATATATTCGAGCCTTAACTGAACTTTCCAACAATTGATATTTAATTGTCTTTTTATGAAATCAAATAGTTTGGCAGTTTTAGTTTCAGATTCTCACAAACATTTATAAAATATATAAAAAAATAGTTCACAAGTTACAAATGATTTTCGTCGTTTAATTCTGGTCGCCCGCATTGCCGCAAACGTCGAACTTGGTTTTCTCCCTTCCTTCCCCACAAATTGATTGATTTATGGGAACTTTACTTAATGGATAAACAAGCGCAAGTTTGTTGTTTATGGTCTTGTTTGCGTTTTTAGTAGCGCCCTCCAAAAGTATCCGTGGATAAAAAACTTAAGCGACACTTTCTTGAGCGAACGTAAGAAATATGTTTTGTGGGTAGGGGTGTTCCGGTTAGGGTAAACATTTGCATTAATATGGGTCACGCTTTATTGATCAGCCAGCTGGCCTGAGTCGGAGCCGGAGCCGAAGCCGAAGTCGCCCCCTCTTCAGTTGACTTTGGCATTAATTGTTGCGCCTAACGAAGCGGAATGTGACCCGCCCCGAGCCACTGAACCACTGAACCGCTGTACCACCGAGCCACCAATCCGAGCCCAACCCTGAGCCGAGCTTTGCCCATGCCACGCCCCGAGCAATCCTTCAAGCGCGCTTCCGCTTTAGCAACAGGCGTAAATAATAAATTGGTATTCCATATATTTTTGATGAGCATAAAAAGAAACCTAATGTGTTTGAAAATTTCATTTCAAACTATGCTCCACACTATTTCCAAATCAAAACCGAAAAAAATAAAAATGTATCATCACTCTTGATAGTTTTCAAAATCGATAAATATCGATGTTCAGCATAGGTCGTTTTTTAGCTTATCGTTTATATTAAAATCATTCAGATATTCGACAGATGCTGTCTGTTTTCTTAGAGCTCGCCTCTTCTCGGTTTTTGAAGATCGATATATATCGATGTGAGCTGTTATTATGTTATATTTATTGTATATTGTACGCAAGGGGAAATGTTTATTAGTTTTCAAAGCCATAATCGATATATATCGTTCTTTGAGAACTCTCTACCCAAAATTGAGGAAGAAGTAGCAAGTACAAATATGGAGTTAGGTATTTGCCAGTCGGTCACTCTCGACTGGAGCACTCTTTGTTGAAAATGAATCATAATCGATAATACATTTATTTTCTCTTTCTCTCTCTCTCTCTCTCTCTCTCTCTCTATCTCGCTCTGCAGAGTGCAGTGGCACGCAGTGCACCGATGAGCTGACGCCCATCGGCGTTCCGGCTGTGGCGCTGCTTCCGTTGCACACCAGTTCACCGGAGCGTCGCATCACGCAGAAGGAGATCATCGCCGGCGAGGAGCGGCCCAAATATGTGCTCCAATCCCAATACAAGCCAACCACGGCAGCTGCAGGTGAGCGAAACATTTGTTCGATCGATATGCGATTCGTGGTCATTAGCTTTGTATATGGCGCATTATCATTGCTGCACTCGCTGCATTTGCCGCATTCCACCCGCAACTCCCCCCTCGATTCGCCAAGCACCCAAAAGCACTAAAAGATTTTTTCGTTTCTCTTTGATTTTTTGGCAATTGGCGTTTGTTCAAGAGAAAGAGCTGAAATTACATTCCTCATGCAAGCCAAATTTCTATCATCTGTATATATGTGTATTTATCAGCTTTTAAGCCGTATATGCATATATATATATATATATATATATATCTATTTGGCCCGATTCTGCTTTGAGCATCGTACATTGCATATTTATATTCAATATGGAAATTGATGTTAAGTAAATTGGACATTTACATGGAAAAGCATTGGCATTAACTTGGACCCATTGAAAGCGATTTGTGCAGCTGTTATACGAATGTTATACAAACTGTCATACAACTGTTATACAAATGTTATACACGTGTTTAAGTGCAGTAATACCTCTTTGCTGGTGTTTTACAACTGTTATACAAATGGAATACAATTGTTATACAAACTGTTATACGACTAGTAGTCGAATAATTTTTTTTTTTTCATTTTTCAACTTGATTAAATTATTTAAACATTTCTTGCTGTTACTATTTTTTTTACTGAATATTTAATAGTGTTGCAAAACCGTATAAAAATAATAAAAAATAAAAATAAGTGTATCTAAAAAACATTGTCTCTAATGGTTCAAACAACAATATTTTAAATATTACCATTTTGTTATTAAACAGTTATACAAGATGTTTGCCAATTTTTAAAAGTTTCTGAAAAATAAATAAAAGCACAAACACTCGTATACGACTGTTATACAGTTAATATCAGTAAGAATAACAGTGCACACTCGCTAAAGCGTTCACCCAATCGTTCGATTTCGCTCATACGCCTTCGCTATCGCACTCCTCCTCTCTCTCTCTCTCTCTCTCTCTCTCTCTCAATGCAAATATGTACAATGCTCTCTTTCGTATAACAATTACAACTATGCCGCTCGCTCTGAACATGTCCTCGATTCCATGTTGCGGTGTGTGTGCGTGTGTCCGTGTGCGTGTGTGTGAAAGAAGCAGTCAAAGTTAGAAAGGATTCGGGCAATTGTGGCCAGTCCAGCGCAGGGACGGATCTGTGCCCGGCAACTGCCATTGGCAGTGGCTCTGTTGCCGCTTCCGGTTCCGGTTCCGGTGCCAGCAGCACAGCCAAGAAAAAGCGATTTGTTGTTGAAACTATTACCACTATGACCACAGTGACCGAGCGACGCATCATCCGCGAGGCGAACGAGGATGTGGCCGCCGTCGCCGTTGCCGTCGCTGGCGCTGGCGCCGCCCCGGCCACGGAGCTGATGCCACCGGCGCTGCCGGCCAAGGCCAGTGCCACAGCAGCAGCTGTTGCCACCGCCACCGCCGCCGCTGCCGCTGCCACCGCCGCTGCGGCAGGTGGCGCCACGGAGCAATTCGACGACCAGAAACCGCCACCAATACCGCCCAAGGAGCTGACAACCACCACACAGATCAGCGGCATCCTCAAGGGCGGCAAGCTCTGGAAGCAGGACTCCATTTCCCAGGTGAGCGAGAAAAAATTATGAAGCTGGCTCGAACCCATGCTCTAAAAAAGTATCATTATTTCATCATTATTTGTGACTAAAATATATAAAAATAATATTTTAAAATATCGAAAATATTTAAATTAAAACTATTTAAGCACATTTTTGAGCAACAAACAAATTATGAAAGTTGCGGGTTCGAGCCGAGCTCAAGGACAGTTTGTAGCCTAAGCAAAAGCAAATATTTTTTTATACGCAAATATTTTAAAATATCGAAAATATTTAAATTAAAACTATTTAGGCACATTTTTGTGCAACAAACAAATCATGAAAGTTGCAGGTTCAAGCCGAGTTTAAAAGCAGCTTGTAGCCTAAGCAAAAGCAGATATGTTTTTATATACAAATATTTTAAAATATCGAAAATATTTAAATTAAAACTATTTAAGGACATTTTTGAGCAACAAACAAACTATGAAAGTGGCGGGTTCGAGCCGAGCTCAAGGACAGTTTGTAGCCTAATCAAAAGCAGATATTTTTTTATACGCAAATATTTTAAAATATTTAAAATATTTAAACTAAAACTATTTAAGCACATTTTTGAGCAACAAACAAACTATGAAAGTGGCGGGTTCGAGCCGAGCTCAAGGACAGTTTGTAGCCTAAGCAAAAGCAGATATTTTTTTGATGTTAAATACATTACATCTCTCTCTCTGTCTTATCCAGCAATCGGATGATCAGAACAACACCACCTCAGAGGATGAAAGCGGCGCCACGAAGCGTTCGGTGCGTTTTGTGACCGAGGATCAGGCGAATGCTGGCACCGATGGCGATGGCCAATCGCTGTCCGGCGAGCTGGACGACAGCGAGAACCAGATCAACGAGCTGATACCGATCAAGAAGCACTCGACGCTGTTCAACAATGCGCTGCGCCCCAATTCGGCGGTGCGCCAGCTCTTCCCGAGCGTCTCCGCACAGCAGGCCCCGGTCCTCACATCGGAGGCACTGCGCGCCTTCGATGAATCGAAGCGGGCCGGCTGCCTGGTCACCCACTTGCCGGGCAGCTGCGGCGACTCGGACACTTTACGGCGCAGCATGGAACGCAACATACTGCGTAGGTCCCTGATCAAGTAAGTGATTGAATCAAAAAAAAGGTAATCAATCAAAGCTAAACTCGCATTTGAATTTGCAGGAAAAAGGCCGTCAAGTCGGACATTTCGCTGGAGGAGCGCATCAAGCAGCTGACCTGCGATATCGATGAGGATCTCGTGGAGGAGCTGTCCCGCGGCGTTGCCGATGCCGAACAGGATCCGGAACTGGGCAGCGAGCGCGACTGCTCGGAGCTGGCGCAACGCGACAGTCCCGCCGGCGAGGAGAATCCCAACACGCTGGCGCCCAAATTTATGAACGGCGAGAAAAGCTTCTCGCCCAGCAGCTCCGTGTCCAGCTCGTCCAGCGGCTCCTCGGCCTATAAGAAAATCGCCGACATCTTCAGTCGCGACAAGAAGCAGGAGAAGATCATGGAGCTAGAGGAGAATCCCATTGTCATCATACCGCAGGTACGCAAGGGCCCCATATAAAAAGTTTTCCCCTTATATATTTAAAAAAAAAAATTTTTTTTAAATTTAAAATCTTGAATTTATATTTTTAATCGATTGTATTTGTCATAATAAGTATTAAAAACAACATTAAAAGTGATTCTGGGAGGGTGAAATTTTTGGTCAAAAATCATGCCAAAATTGACAAAAATTTTGACATGTAAAGCTCTCGGATCCATAGCTCCCAAGCTTCAAACTCTTATAACTTTGTCAAAACTGAACCGATTTTCATGTTTGATGGCATTTTGGTCATGGTTTGTCATCTAAATTGATTCTGTATTTAAGATTTACTCGAGTTTCAAAATCAATTTTTTTTCGATATTTTTTGGAAAAAATCACCTACTCCCCCCTTGTATATTTTCGAAAAAAAAATTTTCTCAAAATTTAAAATCTTGAATTTATATTTTTAATCGATTGTATTTGTCATAATTAGTATAAAAAACAACATTAAAAGTGATTCTGGGAGGGTGAATTTTTTGGTCAAAAATCATGCCAAAATTGACAAAAATTTTGACATGTAAAGCTCTCGGATCCGTTGCTCCCAAACTTCAAACTCTCATAACTTTGTCAAAACTGAACCGATTTTCATGTTTGATGGCATTTTGGTCATGGTTTGTCATGCTGTATTTAAAATTTATTAATTTTTCAAAATAATTTTTTTTTGATATTTTTTGGAAAACATTTTAAATAATTTTCCCTTGAATCTGAAAAAATCGTTTTTATCTCATATATGCATATATATATAGAGAGACAAATAATGAATTTTACTTGTATTTTTTCGATCACTTGTGCAGGAGTGCCGCTGTCCGGCCGCTCCGGACTTGGGGATGGGCATCCAGGTGCCGGTGGTGCACACGCAGATCCACCGGACGCCGCCGCGCCAGAACGAGCCGAAGCGTCAGTTCCTCTCGACGCTGGCGCCGCTGACCGCCTGCGTGGCTGGCAACAAGGACGACCTGTCCTCGTACTATACGCTGGCCGCTGCCGCGGCGGCCCATCAGCACGGACACGGGCACGGGCACGGACACGGGCACGCGGCGCACGCCCACGCCCACGCACACGCCCATTATGCGGCCGCCGCGGATTTCAATATGAGCCAACTCCTAGGCGCGGCCGGAGGAGGAGGCGCTGGAGCTGGAGCTGGAGCTGGAGCTGGAGGTGAAGGTGTGGCCGCTGCAGCGATGGGGGGCGTGTCGCTGGGGCTGGAGGAGGCGCGCAAGGTGGCGCCGGATGTGCTGGCGGGCACGCCCGGCCAGGAGACAACGCAACAGGACGAACTGGCCGCGTTCGCGCAGGCGGAGGCCAAACGCACCGAGCAGCTAAAGAAACGCTACACGGGCAACGACCAGGCCCAATCCCAAACCCAATCCCAGTCCCAATCGCAATCGCAATCCCAATCGCAATCGCAATCGCAATCGCAGGCGAGCAGCGACGATGACGAGCAAAACGATTACGGATTCAATAAGCGGCCATCGGTGCGCGGCATCAAGCCAAAGTTCAGCTCGACGAACGAGATCCTGGCCCAGATGCAGGAGCAGCTCACCCAGCAGATACCCACAACGGTGATCAGCAGCCAGCCGGTGCCGCAGGCCATCAAAGGCTACGCGATGCCCAACCAGCCCAAGCAGCACTCGCCCCAAAATATGCCCCAACAGCAGCAGCAGCAGCAACAGATGCAGCAGCAGCAGCAGCAGCAACAGATGCAGCAGCAGCAGATGATTGCCCAGCAGAAGACGGAGCAGCGCACGTGGAGCTTCTACAGCGAGAGCGGGGAGCAGCAGCGTTTTCCGGTGGACGCCGCCGCCATACAGCAGACCTATTACCAGACGCTGCCCGCGGGCGCCATGTTCCGCCAGACAATGATACAGCAGGGCGCCGCCGATGAGGCAGCGCTCCTCTATGCGGCCGCCGCCGCCGCCCAGAATTGCCAGAGCGTGACGGCGACGGCAACCGGAACGGGAACCGGAACCGGAACCGGAACCGGAACGGGAACAGGGTCAGCAGCCATCGAGCAGAGCAACAAGCACAGCAGCCACTTTGCACGGAGCCCGACAAGGCGGCCGGAGTCGCCGCCTCCGTTGCGGAATTACCATCAGACGATGGTCCTGATACCGTACAATGCGGAGACCTATTCCCAGTTCGCCGCCAGCAGCAGCGTCGATCCGAAGCTCGCCCACATCCAGCGCCAGAACATACTCGAGTATCAGCAGGTGAGATAGAAATGGGTGTAATTGGGTGAGAGAGAGAGGGAGAGAGAGAGAGAGAGAGTGTGTGTGGAAGAAGCATTGTTAAAGTGTTCAAGGAGAGGAAGATAAGTAAAGAAGAAAATGGTGTGCTCGAAGGAAGGAAAAATAGATGACAATAACAGAGAGAGAGAGAGAGAGAGAGTGTGTGGAAGAAGCATTGTTGGAGAGAAAGATAAGTAATGTTAATAAAATGAAAGACTAAAATTGTGTGGATGCTCAAGAGAGGGAAAGAAATATGTGGGTATGAGAGAGAAAGTGTGGGAGAAGCATTCGAACATTGTTAGAGGAGAAAGATAAGTACATTTTATAAAACTAAAGACTAAAATGGTGTAAGTGCTCAAGAGAGGAATGGGGATAATTGAGAGAGTGTGGAAGAAGCATTGTTGGCGTGTTTATTGAGAGAAAGATAAGTGAATAAATTTACAAGATGATATAGGAAGATGAAAGTTATGTGAGTGCTCAAAAAAGGAGAGAAGATATATAGGGATAATAGAAAGTGTGGGAGAAGCATTATAGTAATGCTAAAAAAGAAATATAAAGGAAAGATAAGTAAAGAAGTGGCACAAGATGATATAGAAAGATGAAAATAGTGGAAAGAGTGTGGAAGAAGCATTGTAGGAGGAGAGAGAAGAACTGGATTGTAGTAGTAGTAGTAGATAAAGAGGGGACCGAAATAGAGAAGCTAAGGAACAATGAAAATAGATATGGACAAGTATTCCACTCTAGAAAAAGTAATCTAATTAAAAAAGATAAGTAAATAAATGTTTTAAAATTCAAAAATTGTAACAATTTGATGCAACTATTTGAAGACTAATTGTTGATGTGCTTTCAGGTGACACAGCAGACGATTCGCGTGCCCATTGGCTATGCGCTGCCTGGGATGCAGTTGCATGTGGTCAGTGGGCGTGGCCATGCCGCCCACTACGCACAGCACCCGCACACGGCAGCCCAACAACAGCAGCAGCAGCAGCAGCAGCAGCAGCGTCTGATGTCGCAGCATTATCAATTTGGGCCAGAGGGCGGCATGCCGGGCTTTAGCGAAAGGGGCGTGCCCGAGGGCGCAGCTGCCGTTTCGCACAGCGACTGCAGCGCCATGATCTCGCCGACCAGTGCTGCCCAGCAGCAACAGCAGCAGCAGCAACAGCAGCAACAGCAACAGCAGCAGGTGGGCGCCACCGCTCAGGGCTCCGTTTATTATGCGATGAACGTATGACCCGGGCTGGAATAGTCGCTGCCGGCGGCGGTGATCGTCGAACGCCGCCAGTGTCAACGCGTCGAGCTGTCAGCGACTTCAGTGCATTTGGGCGGCAATTGCGGCAGATGAGCGGCCACGCCCACATTGCAAGCTTGAACCCACAAAATCCCCAAAAAAAGAAACGCAAAAGCAAAGCATTCGAGTTGAGTTCACAAATGTTGCTTGAGTTTGAAATCGATTTCGCGTTGATTCCAGCGAGTGTTTCTCTCTCTCTCTCTCTGTCTCTCTCTCTCTCTCTCTCTCTCTCTATCTCACAGTATCCCTCTCACACTCAGAGCGAAAAATATGTACAAAATTCACTTTTTAAAAATGTAAAGTTCCATTTTTGAAATTTATATTTCAATTTTACATTTTGGATGCTATAATCGCAAAATTCTTAAATTAAGTACAAAACACTTGTAACAAGAATATTCGTACTTGAAAAAAGTCTAAAACTATAGAACGTTAGAAGTACCAATATTTTCTAAAATTTAGTTGAGTCTAATATTTAGACATTTTAGAATTATTAAAGAGAGTTCTTAAAATACGAACCATATTCTCAAGTTAAGAAATGTTTAACTTGATTTAAGCACGAAATTTCAAATTATTTATTTCAAAGTGTTGCATTTTTTTTTTTTTGAGATTAAAATAATTTCATTCCGAGATTAGAAAAAGTTCATTTTGGGGGTTCCCCACAAAAAAAAAGTATTTTTCACATAAAAAATTCCTTTGCTCTGAGTGTAGATATTTCTAATTGTATGTGTGTGTGTGTGTAAGTGTGTGTGTAAGTCTGTGTGTGTGTTTGTGCTTAGGCTATTTAAGACTTTAATGCTTCCCCCCGCAAAGCAGTATGCAACAGTATTGTGCACTTAACAACACTGTTTGCAAGTAACGAAAGCAACACTAAAAATTAGTAATTGAAAACAACAACAAGAATTACTCGTATATGGTAACAAAATTAAGTACATGATAAAAAAAAAGTTAAATTTCATTGAGATTTGAAAATGACAAGAAAAAACAAAAAGTAAAGAAACTTGAAAAAAACAAATAAATTATGTTTTTAAGTTTGTTTCTAAAGCATCAACCAAAAGTGAAAAAGGAAAAAAACCAAATTGATTAAGTATATGAATTTATTTATTACATGCTGGGTGCTAGAAATGCGACAAAATAAAAAATTAAAAAACACAAAATATATGAAACGAAACAAAATTTTAAATATCTACATATACCAAAATGTTAAAATTAACAAAATTATTATTATTTTTAATTTTATACCTATGTTTGCTTAGTTTATTCGCTTTATCAAACGTGTTTGCTCAATGGTAAAATAAAAAATAAAAAAAATTGCATTTGATTTTAAGTAAAAATATACATAAATTAAATTAAATTATATTATATTACATATATATTATATATATTTCAATGTAGTGCAATTTGTTGCTATAGCGAACTCTCTCACAAAAGCATTTCACGCAAAACTAGAACAAAAATCAAAACCAAAAACTTAAGAGTTGAAAACCACAAAAAATTGAAAATATATATGTGTGAAGAATTGCGTTTTTTTTTAAATATAATATATGAAAAAATACTTAATAACTAGCGACTATATTTAAGCGTTTATATATATAATTATAAATATAATTTAAATATCAATTTTTTTTTGGTAAAATAAATTTGCGATATATTTTTAGATTTATAATTTGTTTGGTTTTAGTTTGTTAAGAACTTTGCTTCCACGCGATCCTAACTCGCAGTTTGAACCAAAATAAAGCAACGAAATATTAATATAAAGCAATTTCTTTTGTAAGATAACTATGCTAGAAATAATATGTATATTTATGATTTTTTTAATTATTTATTATTTTTATTATTTATTTCATTTATAAATAATATGCATGTACTCCTTTCGGGCATCCCAAGTTTTAGGTACATGCGTATAATTTGTGAGCTACAGTTTGTTTGGGTTTCATAAATGCGTATGTGTGCGTGTCACACACACACACATATGTGTGTATGTGCGTGTGTGTGTGTATGTGTTAGACGTATCCATTGTATCATTCGTAAATCATCTACTTCTAAGTAACAGTGCCAAAAGTTGCACGGACAAAAAGCTTGTTAGAAAACTTCAACTTGAAACAGGTAAAGAAATAAAAAAAATATATATATAAAAAAATAAATTAATTGTATAAGTATATATATATATATATATATATATATATATACTATATATGTTATTCACAAGAAGAAAAATCGAGTCGAAAGCAAAAATATTATTTTTTAAAATTCACATATTGCGTTCATGTCTATAATAAACTTATCTATATACATATATTATATTATGCAAATTATTATATTGCAAAACAAAGACAACGCATAGAGCAGAAGTTAGATAGAGCTACCGATATATATAAAGAATATAGATCTATAGTTATAGAGCCAAAGCGCAAAACGAACTTAGTCACACACACATAAATATATATATATATACCATATATATGTATGTATAGTTTTTAAATATTAAAAATAAAAGCGCAGTTTTAGGCGCACAGCATTAAAAAAAATATATATATATATATATAATGCCCCGAAAATATATATTTTAATTTTCCCAGCCGAAACAAAAAAGTTTGAATTGACAAAAGCAGCGCGATTTGCATTAAATAAAAAAAAAATATATATATATATATATATTGAAAACGATATATATATTAGATGTTTATGTAATACATAAATGAAGAAATATTCAATTAAAAATACAAAACAAAAAAAAACAAACACTGATATTCCCAAAAAAAATATGATACAATTTATTTCGAAATTTTTGTGTTTTTTTACTTGTCTGAATATCAGCTATAACTAATTTTTTTCTATGCAAAAATGTAGTTGACAAATTATATATATATATATATATATATACATATATATACCTAGTTATACATACATATATACACTAATCTATTGAATGGTTATGATGATTTTTTTGTGGCATGCAACAAACGAACAAAAACAAAACAAATGGAAGAAGAAAAAAAAAACAAACACAACAAATGTGTATTCATTAATGAAATAAGTAACAACAACAACAACAACAACAAATAAATATATAGTATTTAAAATTATGGCAAAAGAAGAAGAAAACAACTACAGAATAGAAAAACAAAACAAAACAAAAAATAAGCCGCAGCAAAGGTAACATTAATAAAAACAAGTTATATAACAAATTTAAAAATATGACTGAGCCAATGACTCAAAAATAAATTTTAAACAAAAAAACAACAAAAAATATAATAATATTAATTATATGAAAAAAAACTAAAAAACTTCGCCGTTTTTAATTCGAACTGAGATAACGGGAAAGGGTTCAAAGCAGCCTTTCCCACTGATAAGCGCCCAAGAGGGGAAGAAGAGGAAAAAGGAAAACGCAACACTGAACAACAGAGATAACAGAGTGCCCTAGTCAAGGGAGTGGTCGACTGGCAGATACCCTACAGTCTAACTAGAGCTGCCTTTAAGCTATCGATCTCGCTTTTCTTTCTATTCTTTGCTCAAGTTTAAATATTTCTTAAAAATATTTAACAAAAATTAATTAATTTTTTATTAAGTGTATTATTTATTGTTATTTAATTTGTGATTAATTTGTACAAGCTGCATAGTTCGCTTTTAATATTATTTTTATATTTGTTAGGAACTCGCCAAGTCCATAAAAATTTATTAAAACTATTTTTTGTTCTTTGTAAATTTTATTTTTTTTTCGAACTGGGTTCGAACCCAGCAAGACATTTTTATTCTTATATATTTAGACTTGGAAGTAAACTTAAAAACATATGTATAGTTCAGTATATATATTTTTATTTTTAAATTTATTTTATTTTTATAATTTATATTGCTTAAAAAAAGGCTACGAACTGGGTTCGAACCCAGCAAGACATTGGCTCGAACCATTTTTATTTTCTGTATTTTTTGTTTTTTAGAGTGTAGAGACGTACTAAATGCTGATCGTGAATATATATGCTTAATGCGCACTAAACTGTTATACCTTTTCTCCTCAAATTCTCAATGGGAAGAGCTCTCTCTCTCTCTCTCTCTCTGTCTCTCTCTAAACTGTGCGACAGAGTTGGCAGCTGTGCACTGGCCTGGAACTGTCCACTTGCTGAGCGAGTGGAATCCGATGTGATATTTTGGTTTGAGCTTTTGCCGATTTAGTCTGCCGCTCGATCTGCTGCGCGTCGCATCCACTTCGAACGCTGATCAGCGATTAAAATCATGAGCTGCCCCTACTCTGGCAATGGGTAAGCTGCTGCTGCTGCTGCTTGTTTTTTTTGTTAAATACACACACACTCGATCCCAGTGGCGAACACGACGATGGCGCCGTTCCACTCTCCACGGACGTGGGCAAAATCTACGGCGAGTATCTGATGCTGGACAAGCTGCTCGACGCACAGTGCATGCTCTCCATGGAGGACAAGAGGCCCGTTCACGATGAGCATCTGTTCATCATAACGCATCAGGGTATATAGAAACTCGCTCGCTCTCTCTCTCTCTCGCTCTCTGTCTATCTCTCTCTATGTGCAGCTTACGAGCTTTGGTTCAAGCAAATCATCTTCGAATTCGACTCCATTCGAGACATGCTCGACGCGGAGGTCATCGATGAGACCAAAACATTGGAAATTGTTAAGCGTCTCAATCGCGTCGTTCTCATTCTGAAGGTAAGTGATTGACGGCGATTGACGTCGATTGATCATTCATCAGCCAAAGGTAAATCAGCTTTAATGTAACATTTTTGTTTTGGCATTACTTGGAGAAAATATTGAAGTTGAATGATTGTTTGATTGACTGACTGACTGATTGATTGACTGACTGACTGACTGACTGTTAGATAAAGTGACCAATTAGCTGTCTGATAAAAAATAACTATAGCTCAACTATATAACTATAACTAATTAGCTCAATCGCGTCGTTCTCATTCTGAAGGTAAGTGATTGACGGCGATTGACGTCGATTGATCATTGATAATTTAAAGGTAAAGCAGCTTTAAAGTACAATTTTTGTATTTTGACATTTTTTGCAGCAAATATTCAAGTCTCTTAAGCTTCTATATGTTTGAGCAGGCTGACAAATTGATTGATTGATTGATTGATTGATTGACTGACCAAACTGACCAATTAACTAACTGTCTGATTTAATAATTAACTGATTAACTAGTTAGCTGGTTGATGGTCTGACTGCCATACTGACTGATTGATTGATTGACTGATTGAACAATAGATTAACTGGCTAACTGAATGAATGTCTGAATAAATAACTAACGAATTGAATGTTTAATCAAGTGTGAAAAAATCGAAAAACTGTTTTAAACGAGGAAAAGTATTTGAAGTATAGTAATGTTATAGATGGCATTGAGAAAGATCCTCATGAAGTTCTCTGTTAGATCTTAAAAATGTAAAAAAAATAAATTCTCATACTGAAGGTAAGCGCTCTCTAGCTATCTGAATGATTACACTGCAATAAAATTTTTGTAAGTTGAACAATAAATTTATTTTTAATATTGGAATATACTCCCTACTTTGATCTTCAATGATCGCCAACACTCACTTAACTTTGATGGGGCTTTTTTTAAATTTAAATGAAAAAAGATATTTTAAAAAAATTCCTTTTTTATTTATTGGCAGCTCTTGGTCGATCAGGTGCCCATATTGGAGACAATGACGCCGCTGGATTTCATGGACTTTCGCAAGTATCTGGCGCCGGCTTCGGGCTTTCAGTCGCTCCAGTTCCGTTTGATCGAGAACAAGCTGGGCGTGCTCACCGATCAGCGGGTGAAGTACAATCAAAAGTACTCGGAGGTGTTTGGGAGCGATGAGCGGGCTCTCCACGCGATTCGCAGCTCGGAGGAGGCGCCCTCGCTGCTGGTGCTCGTCCAGCGCTGGCTGGAGCGTACGCCCGGCTTGGAGGAGGACGGCTTCAATTTCTGGTCGAAATTCCAGCTGAGCGTCGATCAGTTTCTGGCCGCCCAGGTGCAGAGCGCTCTCCACGAGCCCGTCGAGCGGGCCAAAAACTATCGCCTGATGGACATCGAGAAGCGACGCGAAGTCTATCGCTCGATCTTCGATCCGGCCGTCCACGAGGCCCTCGTGAAGCGCGGCGATCGCCGGTTCAGCCATCGGGCGCTCCAGGGCGCCATCATGATCACCTTCTATCGGGACGAGCCGCGCTTCAGCCAGCCCCACCAGCTGTTGACCCTGCTCATGGACATTGATTCGCTGATCACCAAGTGGCGCTGTAAGCTCGCTCTCTCTCTCTCTCTCTCTCTCTCTCTCTCTCTCTCTCTCTCCCTCTCTCTGTCTGACTTTCACATTTTTTCTGTAGACAATCATGTGATCATGGTGCAACGCATGATCGGTTCCCAGCAATTGGGCACTGGCGGCTCATCCGGCTATCAATATCTGCGCTCCACGCTCAGGTGCGTTGATCACCTCTCACTGATCAGTTGATCAATTTTAATTCGGTTTTGCAGCGATCGGTATAAAGTATTCCTCGATCTGTTCAACCTATCCACCTTTCTGATACCTCGCGAGGCCATTCCACCCTTGGACGAAACCATACGCAGAAAACTGATCCACAAAAGCGTTTGATCATCCAACTAAGTGTTATGTTTTTTTTTTTTTTTTTTTCATTTTTTTGTTTATCTCTTCTTTTTTTTTACCCAACACCTAAAAGTGTTTGCTGAAAGTTTAATTAAATAAAAAAAAAAATTCTGACTTTTATTGTTTTTTAAATAAATATTCTTACTATGGTGTCTCTAACTCGTTTAATTCTCTAATCGATATTTATCGATTTTGAAAAAAGAACAATAAATCAGATTACAGATTACATGCATGTGCCTCAGCCAAGCTACCCTTTCCACAACTATTAATAGGTATAGGGTACCTTCTGCACATTGAAAATATTTGCAATAAAATAAATTAAATTAAATAATTAATTACAATTTATTAATCATACTAGAAGTTTTTCAAAACTCATGTTTCGTATTTATTTTATTTTGCCTGTAGGTAAGATGGATGTTTATCACATCAATAAATTCAAATATATAAAATATATATATATATATATCATATATATATATATATATATATATATATTCAGTTCTCCGATTGAAAAAGCAATTTGCTGTCCAGCCCAAATGTATGCTACAAATTTTAAGTACAAATCCCAAAGCTGACTAATTGGCTAAATGCGCGTGAATTTCCTAAAAAGAAACATGAAATAATTTACACTACAAACTTTTACATTTAAAATAAAAAATATGTTTTTCAATGTGTATATTTTATTTTAAACAGGTTTTCTGGCAACTTAATCTAGTTATTTAAAAAAAAAATTTTAAAAAATAAAATAATTTCTTTAACCAAAATAAGTACAAAACTTGTATATAAAAGTTAAATTTTTTAACGTTTTTTTTTTGGGTCAAGTATGTTTCAGAAAAAAAACTAGAAATTTGAATTTTCTATTTTCTAACCAGAAATAATCAAGCAGAAATTGTAAAATAAATAAAAAGCTATGTCTGCATATATGCTTACACTATCTATTCAATTAGCTTTCCCGACGGATGCGCACTTAAATAAACATATATATAGAATATATAATTGTATACAATAATATTGAATAACCTTTCCAAATGGCCTTTTTCGTATATAAAATTGATAAGCGTTCCACAGATTCAAGTTTCCAGTTTCGTTATTTGTTAGAAATGAGCTCAAAGCAAACAGCATCTACAACAAAACGACAATAAAGTGGGCTCCAGGCTCCAGGCTCCACGGAGTGCCCGACTGGAAGATGCCCTGGAAATAAACTATATTCTACGTTCGAAAACTATGACAAATTGATGCTCAAATAAATATTCTTACTAGGGTGTCTCTAACTCGTTTAATTCTCTAATCGATATTTATCGATTTTGGGGGAAAAAATAAAATGAACTTATTATGCACAATAACTTATATAACAAATAGATGGACACACATCTGCCTTAGCCAATCTACCCTTTACACAACTTTTCAATTTTTACAGGGTATTAAAATCATCTAACTACAACAACAACAACGAGTGCAATTTATAATTGTGGGTACTCGAATCTACGAATTCAGCGGAATTGAGGTCGCCGCCTCGCCCCGATTCTCTCCCTGACAAACTCAGGGAAAAGGGCGGACGGTGCGGGGGCGGGGGCGTGGCTGTTGGTGTCTGTGAAGCAGCTGCAGAGAGTTCACAAAATTGTTGAGAGACAACATTTGCAGCAGTTTTATGTAAGTCATCAAACCCAATCAAATCACATCAAATCAAATGTACAAATTTAATTTCTTTTCTTTTCTTTTTTTTTTTTTTTTTTGTTGCAATTATGCGCTTTAATTAATCAAATCTGGCAAACATAATTGCGGCACGAAATAAAAAGTAAAGCAGATAAAAATCAACCCCAGAACAGAACACAACCCCCAGACAAGTTCAAATGTATTTGGGTATAAAAATCGGAAAGCATTCCAACTGCAACGACTTTTTAATGCGCTGCCGCAGAAAATCAAATAAATCAAATGAAAGGAAAGCAAATGTATATAGACTCCGATAATCAAGAATCGAAATTCATATATTTGAGTTGATAATAAAATAAATAAGTAGTTTCTATTACCGAGCGACCACTGTACTGCATATACTTTATTGTATATACATTTTGATGCAACTTTACTCTCTTGCAAAGTGTTGTCATTTTTGTTTTTATTTTAATAAATTTATTCTATATTTTTCCAAATAGAATTTTTGCATTTCAAAAAAAAATTTTTTTCAATGTAAAAAAAAAACCTTATGTAAAAAATCTAAAATTTTGAATTTTATAGTGTGACATATTTTATTGTTTCCACTCTTATATATCTCTCTCTATCCCTATTTCTCTCTCTCTTTCTGTCTCTCTTTCTCCCATTAAACCTGATTTATATATAAACATATATTTGCATGTATAAAAATTAATGCTTGAGTTTCTGGTTTAACAACTAGGCTATTCAAGCGCCCTAAGAACCTGTTTAAGCTTTCAAAATAGATCAGCGCAAATTTGCTAACAACTCTGAGACTCAGAGAAGAATTTTAAAACTTTATCCTTTACCAAAAATATTAATAATAATAAAATTAAAAAAATAATAAATTCAAAATTTTATGCTCTTGTTTTTTTTTATATTTTTTCAAATAAATAATTTCAACCAATAGGAAAGTGTTCCAAGGACACGCAGAGTTGCAAGCGCGCAGCCAGACAAAAGCTGTTTGGCATGCAACCCACACAAATCAAGGTAGCGCCGCGATCAGCAGCCCAAGCCCACGCTAAATGCTGCGACAACGTCAGCTCATTAATACGAAATTATCAAGAAATCAACAAAATCGGTGAATTACAGAAGACTAAATACCCTTCACGGTGAGGTACATTTTATTGAAATTTAAATCAAAAATTGTATTTCAAAACTGAGTTTGATCAGAAAATTTTGGAAGAAAAAAAAAACAAAGCAAATTTCTTAGGAAAGCTAACTGAATAATTCTCTTCAAGATAGTTTTGCTATGGCTATAAGTTGGTCCGATTTGCGTGCATATTTTATTTTAATTTAAAGCAAACATCTTTGGACTGAACAATGTTTTCAAAAACTGAGTTTGATCAGAAAATCTTGCAAGCAAAAATAAAAAAAAAATAAATAAAAAAATAAAATAATTTTTCAAGGTAGTTTCTATGACAGATATATGTTATAATGGTCAGATTTGAACAAATAGTCAAAAATATATTTATATTTTGTTTATATCTATATCGTGACTAACAAAACGTGTATACCCCTTGGCAAAGGGGTGCATTAAAAATAAAAACAACAACAACAACTTTTCAACTGTCTCTGGCAGGTCTCGAACCTCGGCTCGCAGTTTCCTCAGTTCGCAGTCGTGCGCTGAATCTCGGGCCAGCTGGTTGTTAGCTCTCACAAACTGAAGAAGAAGTGTAAAAAAGTAGCCCAAAGTGATAATAAACACAACAACAACAATAATAATAATAGCAACAATATGCGTTGCCTGGCATTGAGCGCGCTGTTTGTTTGCGCCGTCATCGCCGGCCAGTGCCAAATTTCAGGTAGGTTGCTTGGCCAGGTAGAAATCGGGCCGATTTGTGCCATTTACCTGTGTGTAAAAAGGTAGCTGTCTCTGCTGTCTGCTGTTGTTACCGACTCGGCGCTACCCTGTTTATGAACTTACAAAAATATTTCTAAAAATTCGAATTAAATAATAGATAACAAGCTGATGCAAATATGTTTATATAAAGATAGATAACAGATGCAGATACATTAACAGATACAGATACAAATATAAATTAAGCTGCAGATACAAATTCAGATACATATTTTAATAAAGATACATTGACTTAAACAGATGAATCCATAGATACAAATGCAGATTCAGTAAAAGATACAAATAAATATACAAGATATATATGTATAAATGTATATAGACATTTACAGATCTAGATATAGTTGCAGCTGCAGATAGATACATAGTTATATATACAGCTAAAGCGAAGAAAGAACAGATACACAGATACCAATAACGGTACAGATAAAGTTACAAATAGATACAAGTAAATGGTTAATCAAATATATATAAAAATACAGTTTTAAATAACGGTAGAGATACAGATATAAATACAAATACAATTACAGATACAGATACATATAAATACATAGTTATAGATACAATTAAGTACAGATACAGCTAAAGGAACCATTCAGGGAACAGATACACATACAGATACAGATACAAATAACAGATACAGATCAGATATAGATACAGATACAGATCAGAGTTAGATTCAGATACAGATACAGAATCAGCTGCAGATACAGATACAGATCAGATATAGATACAGATACAGATCAGATATAGATACAGATACAGATTAGATGTATATATAACAGATACAGTTACAGATACAGATACTGTTATAGATACAGATACAGATACAGATGCAGATACAGATACAGATCAGATATAGATACAGATACAGATCAGATATAGATACAGATACAGATTAGATGTATATATAGATACAGATCAGATGTAGATATAGATACAGACACAGATTCAGATACAGATACAGATACAGATACAGATACAGATACAGATACAGATACAGATACAGATATAGATACAGATACAGATATAGATACAGATACAGATACAGATACAGTTACAGATACAGATGCAGATACAGATACATATACAGATACAGTTACAGATACAGATACAGATACAGATACAGATACAGATTCAGATACAGATTCAGATACAGATACATATACAGATACAGATACAGATACAGATACAGATACAGATATAGATACAGATACAGATACAGATACAGATACAGATTCAGATTCAGATACAGATACATATACAGATACAGATACAGATACAGATACAGATGCAGATACAGATACATATACAGATACAGTTACAGATACAGATACTGTTATAGATACAGATACAGATGCACATGCAGCTATAGATATAGACTGAATTTTGTGAATTCTCCCAACTGTGTGCTGCATCCGAACTCGAACCGAATATACCCCTTCTTTGGCATGTCCGAACAGAGTATAATAATTGCGTTTAATTTACTTTTTCCAGCTGGCTATCGCAGCGAAATTGAGATAACCCCGGCACCCGATGTGGAGACGACCACCAAGAAGTCCGGCTGGTTTGGCGGCTTCAAGAAGCTCTTCGGCAGCGGCAACAGCGAGACAACAACAACAACAACAACAACAACCACGAGCACAACAACAACATCGACAACAACAACGCCAAAGCCTGTCCAGAAACCGCCGCCGCTGGTGATTTCGCATGCGCCGCTGATGCCGCTGGGACCGCGGCCGGACACGCCCAGTTCGTCGCCGTTTGGCGCAGCTGCCGGACACGGACCGCAGTGGCCAGGCGCCGCAGGAGGAGCAGCATCTGGAGCGGGAGCAGCAACAGCAGCTGGAGCTGGAGGCGCCCGGCCCACGCAAACGGGTCGTCCGGCGTCCGTTCCGGCGGGCGCCGCGACGGCGCCCAATTTGCCGCCGGGCTTTGCGCCGTACCGACCACAGCGGCCGCAGCCGAGCGGCTTCGATCTGAGCTACTCCGGCGGAGGCGGCGGCGGCGGCGGCGGCGGCGGCGGCAGCCATGCGCCACATCCCGGATTCGGGCTGGCGCCGCTGACCAGCAGCAGCTCCACCACGACGACGACGAGCACCACCACGGCGCGACCCAAAGTGGATGGCATTGATCTGCGCCTGGGCGGCTCCACAGCCTCAACCTCAACGACGACGACGACGACGACGACGTTCCGTCCGGCGGCGTCCAAGGAGCAGTTCCCCGGCCTGCCCGGACCGCGGCGCCCTTCGCTCAAGGAGGAGTATCCGGCCTTGCCCACGCCCAGATCTCCAAGTGCGCCCACGGCCACGCCCACAGCGCCGTCAGCCTGGCAGGCCCCGCTGCCCACGCCCGCCTCCACCGCCGTATCCGTGCATCCGGCTGTTCCGGCCGTCAAGCCGAGCACGCCCGCTGCCAGCGGCGGGGGCGGCGTCTCCTTTGTGCCGCACACGGGCGGCTCGACGACCACAGTGCGGCCGGGCTTCCAGTCCACGGGCAACTCGGTGGCCACCGACGACGAGATCCGCCAGCTGACCGAGCAGCTCTACACCAAGGAGACCAACAGCCAGCTGGAGCACATCACGGTCAACATCCAGGGACGCACGCGCTCCATCGACCACGCCGACGAGGCGCCACAGCCGTAAGTTGACTGCCTTACGGCGTAATCCACAGCTCCCAATTTTCAAACTCGCCTAACTTTTCAAATCTGAACCGATTTTCATGTTTGATGGCATTTTGTTCATGATTTGTCATCTAAATTGATTCTGCATTTAAAGTTTATTCATTTTGCAAAATTATTTTTTTTCGATTTTTTTTGGAAAAAATCACCTACTCCCCCCTTGTATATTTTCGAAAAATTTTTTTTTCAAAAATTAGAATCTCGAATTTATATGTTTAATCGATTGTATTTGTCATAATTAATATAAAAAACAACATTTAAAGTGATTCTGGGAGGGTAAAATTTTCGGTCAAAAATCATGCCAAAATTGACAAAAATTTGGACATGTAAAGCTCTCGGATCCATAGCTCCCAAACTTCAAACTCTCATAACTTTGTCAAATCTGAACCGATTTTCATGTTTGATGGCATTTTTTTCATGATTTGTCATCTAAATTGATACTGCATTTAAAGTTTATTTATTTTGCAAAATTATTTTTTTTCGATATTTTTCAAAACTTGTTTTTGAAATAAAAAATGTTGAAAATGTTGTATCTCGAATTTATATATTTATATTTATTATGGTTCGGTCCGTTCCATTGAAATCAAACCAAATCCCGCCTGGCTAATTTCCATGTATCCGTTTTAAAAAATATTCGAACTTCGAATTCGAACCAGTTTGGTTTACAGGGTATATCGGTTGTTGAGTTGATGGCTAAAATTGTGATTTCGCAGGCTGCTGAGCGTGAGCGCCAAGGCGCTGGAGCCGCCGACCATCGCCAAGATGCGACTGCTGTTCAACAACTACGAGCAGGACACGCTGGTGAACGAGCACGTGACGGCCAACGAGCGGAGGGAGGAGAACGAGTTCCTCGACGCGGTGATGGCCACCAGTGTGATGCGCCAGGCGATGCTGTTCCTGCAGCAGAAGGGCATTGTCTCGCCCGATCCGAAGACGCACCGGGATCTGGTCAAGGAGCTGTGGTTCACGCAGTATTCGCGCGGCCAGGGCAAGATCGGCAGCTCCGGCTTCGAGCACGTCTTCGTGCACGAGGTGAAGAACGGCACCATCATCGGCTTCCACAACTGGGTGTATGTCAACGAGGAGGAGCAGGCCGGTCGCTTCGACTACAAGGGCTACCTGAAGGAGCAGGACATTGGCACGGTACCTAAAGTGTCCCATATTCCACACACGCATGATTCTTCATCTTGATCTAATTCGCAGAAGGGCAAAGTGCTGAAGGTTCGATTCACGCATCAGGGCTTGAGCAAGCCGGTGGACACGATGTTCATTGGCACCTCGCCGGAGCTGGAGCTGGCGTTGTACACCGTCTGCTTCCAGCTGCGACCGGATCGCACCTGCCCCGTCTCGCTGGGCAGCAGCAAGTTCGGCATTGTCACCTACTCGTGGCGGTACAGAGGCAAGAACCTCATTGGCAGCGCTTATCCTGAGATTTGAGCCACAAACCGCTCGCAATAACCTTCTATCTCCCTCTCTCTCTCTTTCTCTATTTAGTAATATTATGTAAAACATTTTTTTTTTTTTTTGCTTGTGTATAATAATTAAAAAACAATAAAAATAAATATAATTGTCTGTTGGCTTTGATTCGATTTTGCTTAAAGTGGAATATTTGAAATTCGATAACTTTATTTAAATGTACCCGCACATATCGGCTCGTATCGATACCATGAAATTTTCGATGCCAAGCAGCCAAATGCAACAGCTTGTTTACGATAGTATCGGAATTTTTCATGCTTTAAAAAACTATAAAAAGAAGCCACCGCGCTACAATTGTAAAATATTGCATAGTAAACACAGTAACATTTTGATACACTTTTAATTGTGGATATTTAAAAAAAAAATGTTAATTTGTTTAACATTCGATTGAAAATAACAGTTATTCGACAACGATGAGTACTTGAAGCGAACAATCGGTAAAACTGCCATCACTGGGCACATCACTAAACATCAGTCTTTCTAGAGTTTTCAGCTGACAGGAACGTACGTCTCAAACAAAGAAACAATAATCAAACGAATTTAACATTTTTGAAAAACAAGTTGAACGAAAAACTAAATACTCCCCCTCGGTTCGCAAACGAATTGAATCCAAAAATCAGCGAGACGCCAAACAGACAATTATGGATTTCGGTGCACTGTTGCATTACGCCAAAAAGAAAAACGATGCAGCAACAAAAGATGAGGTTGGTTTGTATATTATTTACACAATTTCGCTGGTTCTCTCAACAATTTGCAGCTTCAGCATTCGCCGAGCAACAGGTGTGGCAACGCTGAAATCCCGTTGCAGTTGTGCCAGCAACCTGGGCTGGCATCCTTTAATTGGGTCATCCACAAAATGGGGAATGGGGGAGGGGGGCTAAAAGAAAAAAAAGAAAACAAAACAAAATAAACAAAATTGTGGATTAAACATTCGATTAATATTCTGCCCACACTCTTTCGACACTCTCAAGCAGGGCAAATACTACAGCACCAAATATGCGCCGCCCAAGAAGGAGAGCAAGGAGAGCAAACAGCTGTCGAACAACATACAGAAATTCCTGAAGAAGCGGGAGGCGGAGGAGGCGGAACGGAAGCGGGTGGAGCGCGAGAAGCTGAACAATCTGCTGTCGATGCGGGACGAGAAGTCCAAGAATAAGATACGCAAAATGCTGAAGGTGACCAAATCGGCGAACAAATCGGTGCTGGAGGATGCCAAGGACTGTGATAATGAGGCGCTGAACGGCGGCCTGGAGCAGCCGGAGGGCGATGATTATGGGTATGTGTCGAACGAGGCGAACGCCTTCTATCAGAAGTACATTGAGAAGGTGAAGGATGTGCACGAGGACAAGGGCTTTGCCCCGGCCAGCCGGCCGCAATCGCTGCGGGATCTCTCCGGCACCAAGGAGCGCGTCAAGGCGGCCATCACACGGGAGCGCGAGGAGGCCAAAAGCCACACCAGACAGCGCACGGGTCTGGCGACGACGCGACCCGAAAAGGAGCCACAGGTGGCCCGTTCGTACAGCACCTCATCCTCGTCGAAGGCGCTGTACGATCCGGAGGCGGAGCGACGGGAGGAGGAGCGCCGGCGACGCGAGGAGGAGCAGCAGAAGAAGGCGAAACTGAAGCGAACAGCGCAGGCGCCGCCGCCGATGGACTTTCAGGCGCTGCTGCGGCTCGCCGAGAAGAAACAACACGAGCCGGTTAACATCGCCGTGCCCGAGAAGAAGAAGGAGCCGGAGCGTCTGATGTCGGCGCGCGAGAAGCGCGAACAGGAGGAGCGCCAGCGCTGGAAGGAGCAGCGGGCGCAGCGGGATCGGGAGCGCGCCCGTGACGCCGACGCCAGGGCGAAGGAGCCGCGCAAAGAGAATGCAGCCAACGGGCGCATGGAGCCCAGCGGACGGATACCAAAGCTGAACCGGGCACCAGCGACGCCGTCGTCGACGCCGACGCCGACGCCGTCGTCGACTGCCAGCGAATCCAAGGTGAAGCCCACAAGTGATAGCCTCAAACGGCCGGCGTCCACAGCTGCCAGCAGCTCCGGCGCCAAGATCAGTGCAAGTACAAAGCCCAACGGCGGAGCCAGTGGAGCCGCCAAGCGCCCGCCCGTGGCCACAAAGCCAGCACCAGTTGCTGCTGCTGCTCCTGCTCCTGCTGCTGGCAGCTCCAAGTCCGCCGCTGTGCAATCTCGCAACCCGTATGCGGCCGCTGGCAAAGCTGGCGCCACACGCGAGTTTCCGCCCCGTGAACCGAGCCGGACGCGCGCATTTCCGCCCAACGATGTGCAGCGTCCGGCGGCACGAAAACCGGCACCGGCACCAGGACGTGGCCCGCCGCCGCCGCCGGGACGGAAGCCAGTCGAGCCGGGCAACAAAAGTGAGTGCCATGAGTCCAGATTTAGGAGCCGTTAACTCATCTATTCAATTCCCCATATATGTTTAATTAAATTGTAATTAATCATAAACTGAAGCTTGAGCTTAATCTTTAAGTTGTAATTAGTTTGATTTAAGTTTCAAGAGGCTGTCACAAACAGAATAACAATTAACATTAATTGGAGCTTATTTATAACTTAAGCTTACTTTGTAAATATCTAATTAAGTAAGTAATTTTGACAGGTAAAACTAATTTATTGTTTTGTTTTTATTATCCAAGTAATTTTTATTGTTATTGCCCAATTTTCTAAGCGTATTTTAAATTGCAAAAATTTCTTGTACTTGGAAAATAAGCTGTTATTAATTTTAAATAATTCAGTTAACTAATATTAATTGGCAAAAACTTGACAAGTGAGAAGATCTCAAATTTAAATTTGATTAATTTTTATTTAAGACTTATTAATTTTAAATAATTCAGTTAACTAATATTAATTGGCAAAAACTACTTCGGAAGTGAGAAGATCTCAAATTTAAATTTGATTAATTTTTATTTAAGACTTGCTTTTCTTTTGAATATTAGATATTTGAGCTTAAACTACTTTTCTTTCATGTCTTGTATTATGTCTTTATGTCTTGTGTCAATTATGTCTTGTATTATATTTCAACTAATTTAATTTGTATTTAAAAAATAAGCTTTATGCTTCTTTAATTACTTAAATTTATACTATGAAAGAATTAAGTACTGTTAATGTTATTTATATTTAATGCTTTCGTAATTTAAATTGCTTTTAACTAATCAATTGAAATTAACTTCTCAGGACGCATTTATGATGATGATTCCGAGTATGACTCCGAACTGGATGACTTCATCGATGACGGCGACTGCGAGGAGGATATATCATCGCATATACGTGACATATTTGGCTATGATAAGCGCAGATATCGCGATCTCGACGAGGACGATGACCAAATGGAGTCCAGCTTTGCTCAAGTGCAACGCGAAGAATTTATTAGTAAAAAATTAGGTACGTACTTTATGTATATCAGGTTTATCTTGATTCATAAACTCAATTCTTCCAACTAACTCTCAGGTTTACAAGAGGATTTGGAGGATATGCGCATGGAGGCGATGCATAAAAAGCGCAAAATGGCCAAAAAGCGTCCCGGACGCATCGATGACTAATCTCCAGTCGCCAACTTTCCATTCATCTCATCATTTTGAGCAGCGCCTCCCCTCTTCCCCAACATTTATTGATAGGATCAACGTTTGTCAATTCCCAGTTCAATTGGAATCTTCTCGTTTATGTTTCGTCGAGTTTTCGACTGAACTTTATGTTATTTCTATTCTAGGATAATGTTTTCAGGCGCTGCTTCTTGTTAATTTGTTAAACGTTTTTGTTTTTTTTTTTTTTGTGTGTTTCTTGTGCCGTAGTTTAAAAAAAGACCAAATTTATACAGATACAAAAACCAAACAAAAAGAGAGAAAGAGAAGAAAGAAGATTAAAAACAAGAATATTTTTGCTACCCGTTCAAATTTACTGTACATTTACAATCCATTGAATGTCTCAATTGTATTTATACACGATATCCTTGTATGTACATGGGTATATTCTGTAAAATCGTTCCTACATATATATACAACGTGTTCCGGAACACACTCGGGTACTGCAACAGCTGTAAACACTTCATTTTAAAATTGATTACGTTCTTTATGAAATCTAGACAATGTTTAGTTTTTAATAGCAGATCCAACTTATGCGCAATTCCAAAATAATCGTAACAACATCTTCTCCTCTAGAAGACAAACATAGATACACAAATTTTATATATATATATTCATTTTCCATGGCTTTTATTTGTAGTATAACACTTTAGTGGCAATATTTTAAGTGTACATTTTGTAGCAGCTGTCGAAACTTTAGAAACTTTAAGACATAAGTTAGCAAATTGTTGCGTTACGTGACAAAAAAATAAAAACACATAAAAATTTTACAAAAAAAGAAAAACATTATACTATCATAATTTATAACAATTTATTTGATATCATGTGCTAATAATCCTTAACAACAATTGCAGCCATAATTTTTTGTAGAATCTGATGAAAATGCTTATCTTAATGAATAATTTAAAATGTTTAATTCTCTTTTTTTGTAATATTCATTGTTGAAAAGAGAGAGAGAAAGAGACAGCACATATTTAATAGAAAATATCACAAATTTACTTGTGGGTGTTACAGAAAAAATATATAATTAAAAGTATATATCTAAAACTACCTGATTTGGTACGAACTATATTTAAAATGAAATTAAAATATTTTTTAAATTCTCAAAATTACAAAAATAACAATTTCCAGAAAATTTCGAAAAATAATTCGTAAAATGTTTTCAAAAATATTTTTAAGACAGATTATGGTTAAGTTTGAATTTAATTTTGTTAAGCTTGAAGTGGCTTATCTATAGTTATATATCTATAGTTAGATATGCATTTGTCATTTGTTTAGTCTTCGAATTCTGTCTATTTATCAGGCACCTTTCTGTTTTATACTATTTTTCAATCAAATTCACTTGGGACAAATATGATTCCCATTCTATTTCATCAAGCTTATCTCTGTTGATATTGGTACTATATATATATTAATATTATTATCTTTGGACACATTCAAAAAAAAAATAGAACAAAATTGTTGTTATATTAGAAAATAATTTTTGTAATTTTCTAGATCTTTAGAGCAGATCTCCAAGACATATAGATTTGATTGGCCTTTAGTTATGTATATATAACATATATTTTTCACACCTGCAAAAAATCAAACACTTTATCAGATAAATGTCAAGTCTATCTAGATGCAATAGCGGACAGACGAACGGACATTTCTCGAACCCAATACACTCCTTTCTATAAAAAGCAGGTTCTAAACTCGATGTGTATAAATAAAATGCAATTTATTTAAAAGTTTAAGTTAAACATAGTTTACATAAATTCTGGGATGTAATTGAGATATTTCTAAGAAAAGTGTTTACAAAAGTGTGTGTGTGGGTGTGTGTGTGTGTGTGTGTGTGCGTGTGTGCTTAATTTAAGCCACATCAATTGTCATTGAGCTCCACGACGACGGCGCTGCCGATCCGTCGATGATCGCAGACGGGCTCCGGTTCGGCGTCCATGTAGCCGATGGCCGTCAGGGCCGAGTAGGCTTTGTTCTTGGGCAGAAAGTTGACCCTGTGGCCAACGCTCTCCAGATGATTGATGGTGTGATTGGGCACCTCCGGCTCCGAGTCGACCGTCATCGGCGCCAGCTGATGGTGCAGCCGGCCGCCGTTGACCGCCTCCTGGATGGGTACGCGCAGCACGAAATAGTGCAGAATCGTTTGGGCCACGGACGTGGTGATCCTGGAGCCGCCGGCGCCGCCGACGACCAGCGCCACATTGCCGGCATCGTCGAGGATAATGCTGGGACAGGTCGAGGACATCGGTCGCTTGCCGGGCTTTATGTAATTGGCCGGACTGGCCGGTATGCCATACGCATTGATCATGCCCGGCGTGGAGAAGTCGTCCATCTCATCGTTCAGTATGAAGCCCGTCTGGCGGGAGCGCACCTTGGCGCCCAGATGCCCGTTGATGGTGCTCGTCACCGAGACGGCGTCGCCGTTGGGCGCCAGCACCGAAATGTGCGCGGTGCCATGGTCCTCGACATTGCTGAAATTGGCCCCATAATAGGACATGTCCTCGAACGTGCGATCGTCCAGGATCAGCTTGCGTATCTCGGCGGCAAACTTTGGATCGGTCAGGCTCTCGTATGTCTCCCGCACCGACGGCTCGTGGTGGATGTCCCCCAGATTGGTGCGATGCCCGTACGCGTGCTTGAACGTCTCGATCAGCCGGTGCCAGTACTTGTCCCGGCTGCTGATGTACATCGGCTCCATCACGTTCAGTATGAAGGTGAGGACGGCGCCGCTGCTCGGCAGCGGGGAGGTGTACAGCTCGTGGCCATTGTCGAAGCGGGCGCGCAACGGCTCCTCCCAGCGCACTCTATATAACGTGTAAGTGGGTAAGTTTATTATTGAACAATTATTCAACAACAAATTTTTAAATTTCAGCCAGTAGCCAGTTTGTTATCGATAATGCAATTCGATAAATCGCCTACAAACGTTGTTGTACAACATTGAATGTGCAACTGCGTTGGCAGCACAATGTAAACGGGCAGCGCTGCCAGCCTGCTTTTGAATTGCGCGCCAAAATTCGAAATGAAACTTACTCGTACTCTTGCAGATCTTGCTCGGTGACAATGCCGCCCATGCTTTGTATATCCTCGGCCAGCCAGCGACCGACGCGTCCGCCACGATAGATGACCTCAGCACCCTCGGAGGCGACAATTTCCAGAGTGTCGGCGAGCACGCGTCGGTACATGAGCTCGCCCTCCTTGTACGGATTATTGGTGGCCGGATTTATGAATATCTCCGACATGGAGATCTCGTTCCGTATGATCTGCTCGTTGTTGGCCAGCACGCCGGCCAAATAGCGGGACACAAGAATGCCACGGCGACACATCTCGATGGTGGGCTCGAACAGGCGGCGCCAGGGCAGCTTGCCGTACTTGTTGTGCAGCTGCCAGTAGCCGTAGATCTCGCTGGGCACGGCGCAGGAGAGGGCGCCCGTGATGTTCGGCTGGCCGACAAACATGTTCTGGGTGGCCGCCGCCGGCGCCGTTTCCCGGGCGATCAGCGTCTCCACGCGGCCCGTCTCCTTCGAGTATATCGTCGCCATGAAGCCACCGCCCACGCCCAGGCTGTGCGGCAGGACCACGCCCTCGCACAGCATCGTCGCTATCGCCGCATCCGCCGCAGAGCCGCCCTCGTCCAGCACATTGCCACCGATCTCGGCGCAGCCGGCGCCATTGGAGGCCACGGCTCCGATCCGACGGCGCTCCGTCTTCCCGGACAGGCCGAAGATCAGGCCCAAGGTGAGCCCCAAAACGGCCAGGACGAGCAGTATCCAAACGACGGCATATTTCTTGCAGCAGTGGCTAATCCCGGGTAAAAGTCAGTTCAATTAGAAGCAAGTAAGTGAAATTTAATTTTAATTAAATTTAGAAAACTTCTAAAGACTTTGACAAATCCAGCTGGTTCACGATTTAAAAAATATTTTAATATTTAAACACATTTTTTGTATAGTTTGTTTCACCTTTTGTAAGATTAGATTGGGTTCGAATCGCACAACATTTTTTTCTCACTTCTTTTTTTTTTAATCCAAAAATCAGTCAAAGCAAAAAATTTAAAAATTTTTGTTTTTAACAAAAACCATTTCTTGTGCAATAATAAATAAAAAATTTTAAATTTATTAATGAACGAAATTTAACAAAACACGATGCAAATTATAGTCTTTGTTCAAAGACGTAAAAAAAAAACAAACAGGTTCGAACCTCACTTTGAATCTCGAACCGAAACAGCAACATAATAATTAAGGCCCGATTTTTTTATGTAACGCATTTTTGCACTTTATAGCTTGATATTCTGCACTTATAGATTTTGCAATAACTAATATATATATTTTTTTTAACTTCAATATATTTTATTTTTTTTATTATTTTCACAGTTTTTATAACGATTTTACTTACGACATTTTGTGTGTGTTTTTTTAAATATCCTTATATGTTAGCGCTTATATTAGCTATTAAAAAAAAATAATTTAAGCGTTTTAAACGCGATCCGTTCACTAAGAATTATGCTGGATGCCATGGGAGTCGTGGCTTTTTATATGGCCCTTGGCGATATCCATGTTCATATCCGGCTGGCAGATAAGACGTCTTAGATATAGCCCCGGGTGTTAGCCAGTGCTCTGTTTCTAGGCTAAAGCCGAACAAAAATTGGCTACGTCATGGCGGCTTTTTGTTGGTAGAAAGTTCGCCTGGTGGCTGACTAATTGACGGGGCGAAGACCAAAGGAGTTTGCCGACAAATGCGTAAATGCGAAGTACCTGTGTATTTGGGCACCTGAAAGACTAATCAACGCATATAAATAAATAAATATATATCCATTATCTGTGGACTGATAAAAAGCCCAGCCGTGATTTGGTTAAGGTCAAACTGTAAATAGTAATTGAAATTAAGCGTTAATCACTGCATCGCATTGTTAATATAAAGCAACATTCCATTAGTCTTACGAATCAGTTTTTAGCATTTCTATTAATTTCGATCGCCTTTCATTAGCTGCTCAGCAGCTGGCACAAATTAATTAGTTTATTAGTTATTTTTAGGCACGCGAATTAACCATTTGGGACATTTGATAAAATGATTGGCATAGCTGCAGCTGGACTTTGATCACGTACGTCGAGTACACGCCTAAACGTTGGCCAAACACAATCTATCGCGACAGTTATCTTCATATTTTGGTTTTCTTGTTTTTATCCGTGAATATAAAAACGGTTCAATTAATTAATTTGAATGTTGGCGGGTTATATGGCACTGTTACACAACTGTTATTTAGCAGCACTGATTGCTTGGGTGGCATGTCGATGCAGTCATAAGCAGATATCGATAAGTGTTGGGAAATCATTGCAACGTTGACTTGTACTCATTCAGCATCCACTGTAAGAAAACAAATTATTTGCTTACAATAACATAAACTCATTATTAAATGTTTACTTTTATATTTTATCAAATTGTTTTATGGCAAGCTTGAGTAGTTATATTTTCGATATATATAAAATAACATCAGCTAATCGATACTTAAAGTGTTTGCCCACTGGCCAGTGCTTGAAAACGCTTCCGATGTATATGTTACATGGCATCGCGCCTACTTATCGATATAGTCAGACACATCTTTTAACATCCCTAATACAAATGCATACATATGTATATGCAAATGTCTTCTCATCTGCTCGTATGTGTCGTTGTCGGGTGTATGTGTGTGCAAAGTGATTTTTTTTTGTACAAAGCGAAATCTAATTGGAATTAAATAATATTAAGTGAAATGGCAAACAGAGAAAAATAAAAATAAAACCGCGCGTCGGTCGACCCAAAAAAAAGGAGCTGCATATGTAAGTGCTTTTGTGGCATGCCCAGGGGCGCAGTCAACAACAACAACAGCAGCAGCAGGAGCGGCACTGCTACTAAAAATTGCATTTGTGTGCGTGCGTTCGTTCGTGCGTTCGTTCGTGTGTGTGTTTGAGTGTGTGCGTGAAAACTGAACAAAATGAATGCGTCTGCGCCTCCAACATAGCTGCTGGCTGATGCACAACAACTTTTTTGGCCTTGGCTAAGACTAAAAGCGAAAATAAAAAATAAAGAGCATCTCTTGTTGCAGTTGCACACAGGCGCAGGCAGACAAACGAATGAGAAAGGGCAGCAGCAGCAATCACAACAACAAAAACAACAAGCACTCGCACACGTACACAGCTACAGCACAACTACAAGTGCAGCAGCAGCAGCGCAGGCAAAGCATAAGAACAAAACAGAAACCGAAACACAAAACTGAAACTGTAAACCTTTCGAAAGTCGTGATGCGCTGTTGTTGTTGTTGCTGTTGTTGTTGTTTTGCTTGTCGCTGATTCGTTGATTGCAGCCACCGTTTTTGTTTTTTTTTTTTTTTTTTTTTTTTTTTTTTTTTTTTTTTTTTTTTTTTTTTTTTTTTTTTTTTTTTT